>PVJI01003599.1:0-121255 GCA_004026765.1 Micronycteris hirsuta
GAATTGTTTCTTTGTCTTCCCATTGCTTGTGAGACTCTTCTTGTTAGCCTCTGTTTCTTAAATTGATCTGTTCTGACTCCCTGGGTTTATGGTATGAACTTCTATGGTAGAATACCTGTGAGATTCAGTGGTGCAGTCTCCTTAATCTCCTGAGCTGGCTGGTCTTGGACTGTCTTTTATGTTGGCTCTCAGTATGTCTTTGGGTTTTGATTGTTGTTGGGTTTTTCTTTGGTGGATCCTTTCCTCCAGCTGTTTAACTGAGGGTCACTCTATCTACCACGTCTTGTATTCTGTTGTGCAGGTGTGGACAGGTTGTGTTGAAGCTGATTCTTCTGTGTGTACAAGGTTTCAAGGCTTCTCTCTCACTCTTGTTCATTTCTTTGTTGTCGGTAATTTCTCCACCAATTAGTTGTATTTCCAGATTGGTCCTGGGTTTAGGTTAGTGTATCTTCCACTCCCTCCTTCACCTTCTTCTGTTGTTATCTATTGGTGGTTCCTTTTTTGGTGGGTTTCCTCTTCCTACAGGTGTACTGGTGTTCACAGCTTCCATCTTGCAAGTTCTCTGGAGTAGCAAAGTGAAATTTGTCTCACTGTCTCTGTTTTAGGATGACCCCTGTTTGGGTCTAACCCTGGTCTTTTCACAGCTCCAGGTTTTAATGCCTCACCTGTGGGAAAAGGTGAGAAAAAAAGGGAAGGAAGGAAGGAAGAAGGAGTGAAGAAAAAAGAGAGAGGGAAGGAAAGAAAGAAAAGAAGAAGGAATTTTTAAAAAAGAATGAAGGAGGAAGGAATAAAAAAGGAAAGGAAAGAAGGAAGGAAGAAGGAATAAAAAGTGAGAAGGAAAGAAAGGGAGAAGGAATTTTAAAAAATTAACGTTAAAATAGAGCAGGAAGGAAGAAGGAATAAAAAAGATAGAAGGAATTTAAGAAAATTAAAGTTAAAAAAAGAAGGAAGGAAGAAGGAATATAAACAGAAAGGACAGAAAGGAAGAAGGAAGGAAAAAAAAAAAGCCTTCTGCTGGCTTTAAACTGGTCAGACCTGTTCTGCTGGTGTTCCTGGCTGAGTCAGGCTGGGGAGGGATTGGTTTCGCTTTTCCCCCTTCCTGAGCCTCACTCTTTGCTGTTGTCCAGCCTCCAGCCCAGTTCCTCAGTGCTCTTCTGCACCCAGCGTAGGTCTTTAGTCCACCAGTTGCGCTGTCCTTGATGTGCACCAGTTAGGGGCAACTCACACACCACCTTCTTGCTCTTTGCTGTCCTAGTTGCTAGGGACTCTCAACACCCCTTCAGGGTCAAGCCCAGCTTTTTACATCGCAAATTAAATGCTGGGATTTAAAGCTAACCAGCCAGTGAAGCTCTAATAATTCAGAAAATAGTCTGCTTTCAACCTCTGACCTCAGAATTTTCTAGAGTCGGTTATTATGATCCACTCACTTGGGGGTTGTTTTTTTGTTCTTTCTACTATTTTTATACACAGTGGGAGCTTTACTTCAGTTTCCATCTGGCTTTTTGTGACTCCTTTTTCTGCGTTGAGCACAGGTTGGACTGTAGCTAATATTTTCTCCTTTACCCTAAATATTAATTTAACATCACTGAGGGAGATAATCAAGATATGTCATCTAGAATTTCTCATGAACAGGGGCTGTGAATTAGAGTATTGGCTTCGTATCCTGAACCTGCACCTCTTTGGCTTTGGGACCTTGGGCCAATGACTCAGCATCCTCCAGCCTCAGCTTTTTCATCTATACAATGGACATAATGGTAATGAGAACTATTTAGATTGTTGTGTGAATTAAAATGAGTTAACAAGATGCTTAGCACAGTACTTGGCACATAACATAAAATGTACTATTTTAACCATTTTTAAGAGTACAGTTCAGTTTCATGAAGAACATTGGCATTGTTGTATAACCATCAGAATCATGTATTTCAAAAAAAGTTTTTTCTAAAGATTTTATTTATTTCTTTTTAGAGAGAGGGGAAGAGAGAGAGAAAGAGAGGGAGAGAAACATTGATGTGTGAGAGATACATTAGTTGGTTTCCTCTCACACTCCCCCAGCTGGGGACCTGGCCCACAACCCAGGCATGTGCACTGACTGGGAATTGAACCGTTGAATTTTTGGTTCACAGGCTGGCACTCAATCCAATGAACCACACCAGCCAGGGCTATTTCCAGAAAATTTTCATCTTTTCTTATTGAAACTATGTACCCACTAAAGAGTAACTCCCCTTTCTCTCTCTCCTGGGCCCCTTGCAGCCACAGTTCTGTTTTCTCTGTCTATGAATTTGCGTACTTCAGGGACCTCATGTAAGTAGAATCATGTAATATTTGTCTTTTTGTCACTGGCTTATTTCACTGAACATAATGTCCTTAAGTTACATCCATGTTGTAGCATATGTTAGAATTTCCTTCCTTTTAAAGGCTAATACTTTACTGATGGATGTGCCACATTTTGTTGACCCATTCATCTGCTGATACACAATCTGCACAATGCATGCCACATGCTGAATTTTTAATAACTGACCCTCTTTGAAGGAACTAGCAGTTTGAGTTTGTAGGAATAAGTGGTTTTTTTAACATACTAGATTCTTAGCTCTCTTTGGGGTAGGCCCTATTTGGACATAGGTAGCAACATTGGCAGTAAGATTTTATGGGCACCAAAATGTCCATCTGGTCGTAAAGGTGCTCTCTACCAGGTTGGATGGTGCCTGATATCTGCAGCAAGACAATTACCTGTGAACATGGAACTGAGATGCTGGGAGGAACAGTGGAGCACATCAATGTGAGTGCAGTGGTCTGGTCACTTGCAACAGAGTCCTGGGAAGGCTTCTGGAGCATGCTTTCTTGGGAAAGGCAGACAGAAGATCTGAAGCTGGAGACCTTGTTTAGCAGCCTGGGATGAATGGGAATCCTATCCATCAGGATGGATGAGCCTCAGACAGCCCAGGTGAGGTGCATTGTTTAGGGCCAGCACTTCTGTTCCTGGGTAAGTGTCTATACCAGGGAAATTTCCCCACTCATGTCAGAATTTCTGTGTGGCTTCTACATTGCTTTGCACAATTCCCTTACTCCATGACCGCTTTGGAGTCTCTGTCTCCCATTCACCTTCTTTCTATTCTGTCATTATTGCACCCCATGCATGAGTCGCTACTTCCTAGCTTCCTCTTGCTTCTTTGAGTTCCAGTAGAAAATCTAAGGTCTTTACAAGAAAACCTGAAAGGCTTGATTCATCCTTGTTCTAGAGGGCAAGTAGCCCTCAGGCTAAATGTGCCTGAGGATTTAGAGAATAAAAGAGGGATTCCGGAGAATCCAAGTGTTTGTTCTTTCCACATTTATGAGCACATTCTCTGTCAGAGGGGCAGTGGCAGTTGATGGGAATATGGGTGACAGAGGCACTCACTCCCACTCTGTTATGTGTCCAGTGATGAAAATGTAGAAGCTGACGATATGGGCAATTTAAGTGTGATGGGTACTACAATGAAGATCATACAGGGACCAATGCAGGCACAAAGGAGCAATTAGGTGTTGATGGGTCAGCAAAGCTTCAAAGAGAAGGTGACATACATCTCACTCAACTTAGGTACAGCATGGCATAATTGGGGTTTGGAACCTCCCAGAATCTAGGAACCCACTGTGCTATTCTATATATGGAATTACTCCAAATCTACACAATTTGTGCATTTATGTTTATTGTGCATTTATGTTTTAAGAGACAATACATTGGAAAATGAAAGACCATCAGCTAGGGTTCCTGGCAGACTTTCATTACACTGGCTCTCATGTTATAGTAGTTGCTTTATGCATTTTTCCCTATAGCTTTTTCCTCAGGGGACTATTGGGGGATTTGCCAATTGATGCTCAGGAGGCTTTGAAAATCATGTGCAGAAAAACGTGTTAGATTAGTGTTAAATAAAAAGCATTTCTTATTTACTTCGAGATGGTCAAACAATGGAATCACATATCAAAGCAATTTTAGCTATTCGTTTGATCAAAAGGAAAATGAAAGATGTTTAAACATTATACTTTAAAACCCATGAGTAAACAAAAATACAAAAGAAGGGGCAAACTTCACTGAGGTTCAAACTTTTGCCATTAAAATGAACAGAAAATACAGGGCCCCAACTTCCAGCCAAGATGGAGGCATGAGTAGACACACTGTGCTTCCTTGCACAAGCAAACGAGGGACAACACATTTAAAAACAAAAACAACCAGAACTGACAGAAAATTGAACTGTATGGAAGTCCTGACAACCAAGGAATTATAGAGGAAACATTCATCCATACCAGTAGGAGGGGCAGAGATAGGCAGCCCAGGAGGGCAGAGGACTCATGTCAAAGCAACAGCTTGAGGACTGGGTGGTCCCAAATTCACATGCACATAAACTGGGAGGAACAACTGGGGAGCGAGACAGACCACACAACCCAGGATTCCAGTACGGGGAAATAAAGCCTCAAAGCCTCTGACTGAAAACACCTTGGGGGTTGAGGGGCAGCAGTGGAAGAGACTCTCAGACTCAGGAGAGTTTGTTGGAGAGACCCACAGGGTTATAGAGTACAAAAGCCTGCCCACCCGGGAATCAATACCAGAAGGGCCCAATTTGATTGTGGGTAGTGGGGAAAGTAACTGAAAACCGGCAGAGAGTGGAGCAAGCAGCACTGTTCCCTCTTGGACCCCTCCCCCACATATAGCACCACCACGCAGCAACTGGGTTGCCCTGCCCTAGTGAACACCTAAGGCTCCACCCCTTACTACATAACAGATGCACAGAGACAAAAAAAAAAAAAGAGGCCCAAATGAAAGAACAGATCAAAGCTCCAGAAAAAATACAACTAAGTGACTAAGAGATACCCAACCTATCAGATGCACAGTTCAAAACACTGGTAATCAGGATGCTCACAGAGTTGGTCAAATATGGTTGCAAATTAGAGAAAAAAATGCAGGCTATGCTAAGTGAAATAAAGGAAAATGCACAGGACGCCAACAGTGACGGGAAGAAAACCCAGACTCAAATCAACAGTCTGGACCAAAAGGAAGAAACAAACATTTAACCAGAACAGAATGAAGAAACAAGAATTCAGAAAAATGAGGAGAGGCTTAGGAACCTCAGGACAACTTTAAGCATTCCAACATCTGAATCATAGGGGTGCCAGGAGGAGAAGAGGAAAAGCAACAAATTGAAAACTTATTTGAACAAATAATGAAGGAAAACTTCCCCAATCTGGCAAAGGAAATAGACTTTAAGGAAGTCCAGGAAGCTCAGAGAGTCCCAAAGAAGTTGGACCCAAGGAGGAACACACCAAGGCACCTTGTAATTACATTACCCAAGATTGAAGATAAGGAGAGAATCTTAGAAGCAGCAAGAGAAAAGGAGACAGTTACCTACAAAGGAGTGCCCATAAGACTATCAGCTGATTTCTCAAAAGAGTCCTTGCAGGCAAGAGGGGGCTGGAAAGAAGTATTCAAAGTCATGAAAGGCAAGGACCTACATCCAAGATGACTCTATCCAGCAAGCCTATCATTTGGAATTGAAGGACAGATGAAGTTCTTCTGAGATAAGGTCAAGTTCAAGGAGTTCATCATTACCAAGCCCTTATTATATGAAATGTTAAAGGGATTTATCTAAGAAAAAGAAGATAAAAAATATGAACCATAAAATGACAACAAACTCACAGCTATTAACAACCAAACCTAAAAATAAAAACAAACACAAACTAAGGAAACAACTAGAACAGGAACAGAATCACAGAAATGGAGATCACATGGAGGGTTATCAGTGGGAAAGGGGAGGGGGAGGGGGGGAAAGGTGCAGAGAATAAGTAGCATAAACAGTAGGTAGAAAATAGACAGGAGGAGGTTAAGAATAGTTCAGGAAGTGTAGAAGCCAAAGAACTTATGTGTATGACCCATGGACATGAATAAAGGACGGGGGATGCAGGTGGGAGGCAGTGTGCAGGGAGGAGGGGAATAAAGGGGAGGAAATGGGACAACTGTAATAGCATTACCAATAAAATATATTTTAAAAAATAAAATGAACAGAAAATATAAGCAAACATCACCATGAACTAAATTCAAGGGGCTCCATTAACAAAATAAGGAATACTGTTAATCACTAGTAGTACAGAATTTTTCAGACCCTTGACAGCTAAGATCTGGATAGCCAAATAAGTTAAAACAGCATGACCTACACTGTACATGATTTGAGTAAAATACTGGTTTAGGGATGTATTTTCCCCCAGATGTATTCATCTCCCACTTTGAAAGTTTTTACACATGTAAGGTTAGTGAATTAAAAACTCATTAATCCTCTGTTAAAATGGCTGCAGGTTGAATTGCAGCATTTTGTTGTCTGTCAATTCAACAAATACTTTAAAAACAAGATTATTTTTTTTATAAGTTGTGAATCTATGTGTTATTTTTATTGTAAAAGAAAATGTCATATTCTCTATATTTTTTATTTTGGAGATCCTGTCACATACTTTTTTGTAACTCCAGATACTGGCTTAAAAAATAGATTTTAAAATGACTGCTAGTGATTTTCAAGCATTTATCCAAATATTTCCTCCTATTTCTAAAATACATAGAAAAGAGTCCTGGCTGGTATAGCTCAGTGGTTTGAGCGTGGACCTGTGAATCAAAAGGTCACTGGTTCAATTCCCAGTCCGGACACATGCCTGGGTTGTGGGCCAGGTCCCCAATAGGGGGTGTGTGTGAGGCATCCACACATTGATGCTTCTCTCCCTCTCTTTCTCCTTCCCTTCCCCTCTCTCTACAAATAAATAAATAAAATGTTAAAAAATAAATAAAATGCATAGAAAAGTGATATGCCTGCTTTCTTAAAAGATTTCCAAGGAATTATACCATTCAAGTAAAGTGATCCTGAACTGAGTCTGATTGTCAGTTTCATTATGAAGAAAGTAGCTCATCTTGGTACAAATATCCTTCAGTGAGTCGTTAATGCTGTAACACTGACGGTGGTGCTTGCTTTGGAGGAGCACCCAGAGGAGGGAAAGTGGGGAAGCTTTCCAACTACAGCTGGAGATATTCTAAGAATTATTTATTTATTTATTTTAGAGTTAGTGGTGGCAGGTTTTTTTTTTAAAGGCTTCTTTGTGGGCTTGCAACTTTTCTTGAGTGGGCCCTGTGTTAGTGACACTTTTAGCAAATTACTATTAATCCGCCCAAAGTACGGCAACACTGTATTCTCCACCTTACATTGCTTATTTTATTCCACATATACTATGCTCACATAGTTAATAACCATATACTTATAGTTCCTTATAATTTAGCAGCAATTTCTTTTCTCTCAAAAGTAAGATATTTTTGAAATGATGTCTTGACTAGAAAGTAATGGGTCAAGGATGTGTCTGGGGTTGGGTGGCTCACATAAGAATGAAGAGAGTTTTGAAGATATTAGAAACCCTTGTTGACATTTTGTGCTGTCAGTTTGGTAACCTGCTAAAATGAAGAAAGATGGTTTCATTCTCCAACAGAAATGTGATGTGAGTTAGAAAAATAATTGAGAATTAGATGATCAAGACTTAATTGGACAGTTACAGTGCAGCAGTTGTTGACATTTTGTTGAGTCATTCATGTAATATTCAGAATCATAAATTAATTCTATCAGAAAGTGAATGACATTCTTCTAGTTTACCAAACTTATGTAATCGTCGGTAGTAAAATGATGTGATCTGAGCAACAGGTAATAAAACTGACACTAATGGCCTGTCACAGAACATGAGGATTTCTGTGTGCAGGGGAAGGCTTGGAAGCTCACACTATTTTGGGGTGTGTCTGTTAGCCAAGAGTCATGGGAATTTGCCTGCCCTGTTTGTTATGTCTGAGTTTGAATTGCTTATACTTGGGTTATGTGGATGATTTTAATGTCCTTCTGTGTTGAGAAGAATCTTTGCATCCAAGTGCTTTTGGAGAATATTTGCAATGAAGCTGGCAATCATTTAGGAAACTGGTATAGACATTCTTCTAGACACATAGACAAGAGAGAGCTACTGGAGGAAAATGCATGGGATTGGCAAAACAAATAGTGCAGCCCTGGCCAGTGTGGCTCAATGGATTGAGTGCCAGCCTGGGAACCAAAAGGTCACTGGTTTGATTCCCTGTTAGGGCACATGCCTGGGTTGTGGGCCAGGTCTCCAGTTGGGGGCATGCGAGCAGCAACCGATTGATGTTTCTCCTGCACATCAATGTTTCTTTCCCTCTCTTTCTCCCTCCCTCCCCTCTCTCTGAAAATAAATACATATTTTTTTTTAGAAAAAATGGAGTAACTCAGGAAGTGGGGAAATGAGCAGATCTCATTAATCTTGCGTCCAACAATGCAAACCCCAAGATTGGTGCCGGTCAGGAAGGGGAGACAACCACACCACTTTCTTTCCTGGCAAAGTACATGAAGTGCATATCATACCATAAGTGGCCAAATCAATTCCACACTTCTCTCTGGAGAATTAGGCACTTGAGATAAGGGAAGAGATGCAGAGAGCAAAGGTGGTGAATGAGATAAAAGTGAAAAGCTTACTGCAGTGCTTCCAACCTTTCTTCCATTGTGGTACACAGAGAAAATAATATTTTTATAGCAACTAGGCAGCTCTTGGCAGAAGATGACCAGCTTGGAAGCTCCAGCCTTTCCTGGCCCTATTCAGCCACCCAAGAGCTGAGGAGATCAGAGGTTCAGGCACATACCTGTAAACCATTCATTCATATAGATTGGGGAAACTCTGGTCTGGTGAACATCATGAATACACCGTGACAAGTGGAGGTCATGGAGCCCTTTGCATATGATGAAAGTTATGGGCCCCTCTCCCCAGAAAGACCATTGTGTATATACACATAGAATTTTGTTCACAATTTCAAGGGATTCTTGGAAATGCTCAAGTCTACTTCAGGACCTCTGGATAAGAACTCTTGCTTTAGATAATTAATCAAGGAAATGATGTTATGAAGAAATGAAGACAGAGTCATATGGATAAATTCAGCAAATCAGATGAAAAATCTATCTAGCCCTGCCTGGCATGCCTCAGTGGATCGAGTGCTGGCCTGCAAACTGAAAGATTACTGGTTTGATTCCCAGTCAGGACACATGCCTGGGTTGCAGACCAGGTCCCACGTTGGGAGCATGCAAGAGGCAACTGATCGATGTCTCTTTCACACATTAATGTTTCTCTCCCTCTCTTCCCTCTCCCTTGCCCTCTCTCTAAAAATAAATAAATAAAATCTTTAAAAAAACCCATCCAAAGAAAGAAAGAATTACAGACTCTTAGTGTTTTAAAAGGCCTTTCTACAAAGCTCTGGCTTTGGAAATGGTTCAAAGGCTGGGGACACCAAGCAGAAAATATCCAGGCCAGATAATTAGATTCAAACAATTGAGCACATTGCAATGGCTGAGCAGATTGCTTAGCTCCACATTGTCTAATTTTTAAAAGTATTAGTGTTAACTTGCTCAGTGTGATTAATTGGTAAATGGTCAGTTAGTTCAGTGGCCCAATTTAATTTCTGAATCCCTTTCTTTCAAACATTTTCAAATGGAATCTTCTTTAATTTTCTCAGTATGCATGGCGGAATGGGGAGGGTGTTATGGGATGCCCTTGCACGGACTCCCAAATTTGACAGGGGCTGTTGAGCATTTTGCCCCCAGGGCTTGCTACTCGGTTCATAGTCATTTGTTCTGATTGACTCAGCTTCGCTTGCCCAAATAAACACATGTGTACTTTCAAAACACCTAGAGTGCTAGGATGACAGGTACTCAAAACAAGACATGTATGGCTAAATGCCTTAGCAATTATTTCTGAAACAAAATAAAAACTAGATCTGAAAAGACTAACTGGTGAGTAAGGGATGGAGCATCATCAGTGTTACCTTAAATAGTGTATGACTTTCGTTAGTTTAATCTCAAATGATTAAATCTCATCACGTGAAAGTTGTGTCTTTGCAAAATACAGCCTGGAGGGAAATTTTGCTAGTGTTGTGCTCTGGTGAGTTAATATGCATTTAAAATTGTTGTTTTAAATAATAACCGTATTTTCTTTACCTTTATTTATTTTTAGAGAGCAGGGAAGGGAGGGAGACATCAATGTTTGGCTGGCTCTTGTGTGCCCCTCACTGGGGACCTGGTGCACAACCCAGGCATGTGCCCTGACTGGGAATTGAACTGGCCACCCTTTGGTTCGCAGGCCAGTGCTTAGTTCACTGAGCCACACCAGCCAGGGCGCATTTAAACAGTTTTGTAACAGATTATTTACCAATGGGAACAGAATGCCTTGGCAAGTGATGCCTTTGAGAGAGCTGTTCTGTTGTACTAGCTTATTACATATTTCAAAATAATTTCCAAATACCTCCTAATTCTTGTAGGTTCTCTCAAGCTCTCCTCTCTACTGGTGGAAGAAAAGAACTGACAAGTAGGTGAGATTATGTTGCCCTCTGGTGTTGGCAACCCAAAAGAAAGTGCTAGACCTAGGAAGGGGATAAGAAGTAGAAGGAAGTAGAAAAAAAGACAGTTCATACCAGCAGATGGAGAGATGGAGAAGGAAGGGAATGGAGAGGGAGAAGGGAGTGGAAAAGGAAGAAGGGAGATGAGCCTGGCATCCTGTACTCATTGGGTCCTCTTCTCATTGGTAAATGAGGGTATTCCAACTCCCCATCTGGCTGAGGAGGAGAGTGATACCACCAGGGTTATCTGCCTGATAAACCTGGAGCTTCTGTGATCTGTGATGGGGAAGAGTAGGTTCATGATGGAGAGACAGGGTTGGCCCTTCTCTTTGGGGAACCAATTGGCAAGAGTGATGGCCAATCATCGGCATTGCAGATTTCAATCTGAGGGCCCACCTCTTCCTCAGGATTGACACAGATTTCCATTGCTTTTAGGAACATCTACCAATACCCCCACATGGGGGCAGGGTCTTAGTGCCCAGCTCTTCAGTGTATGCCTGGGCATGAGGGAGAAAAGAAAGCCAGTAGAATAATTTTCAAAGACAGCTAATTCATAAATTTGTAAATTATTTTCATTTATTTAATAATTATACAGTTGAAACAGAAGTCAGCATAATAGTAGTTTCCCCAAACGCTATTATATAGGCAAGGCAATACATTTGGGGATTGGGTCAGGAACCCTACTAGGTACTTCCTGTTTGTATCCCTAGGTGTTTTCCCCACAGGTGAGGCCAGCTTCAGTTAATGCAAATGAATACCTAAGGTTAGCTTTATAAACAAAGCTGTGAAAGGACTCTCTGAACCCTAGGTAGTGTGTGGGATCCCGCCCATTTTATCTAGGTGCCTTCCAGGTGGTCTCTGCCTTTGAACTTCAGTCTTTGAGTACCTGTCCACCTTGACCCACTTCCTCTGCATTTGCTCACTCAGAGGAAATGGCTGAGTTTATTCTATTCTAGCACTGGCTTTGCCTATAACCTTAGTGCTCTTTTCTAGAAAAAGATTTGGTGAGATTCACTGTATTCAGACTAGGTTGTTCCTTAAGAAATCGTTTTCTTTTGGCTTTATCTTCATTTGTCAAAATATTAGCTATACCACTATGGATCAAACATTTTGCTAATCTTTCTCCTCCCTGCCCTACCCCATCTTTCTTTGTAAGTCAAAGCTATTTGGTATTACCCAAGCAACAAAATGATTTACAAAATGAAAGAGAGGGACTATCTATTCTAATGGTTAGAAGGCAATAAACAATATTTATGTGTGCCTGGCTGATGTTGACTTTTGGAGAGCGTTCACTTGTAAACCGAAAGCTAGGGAAAATGAAAGATGAAAAGTCAGCCTTCAGGGTTCTAATTTTGAGTATACATTTTCTTAGGAAAAAATAAATTTTCCTTTTGTTTCAGTTTCTGCATTTGTCAACCACAGTTATTAACTCGGACCCCTCTATCAGTAATGTGTAGAATTGTATTTGATTTTCATAAGGCTGATTCTCAGAATTGGGGCTTAGAGGTTGGTAGTCAGGGAGACAGGCTAGGAGTGGTGGTGTAAATCCTTAAAAGGCAAAGCTGCTGGTTCTTGAGGCAGGAGCCTGGGCAGGTGAGCTCTGAAATGTGAGCTCCTCCTAGGCCTCATCTTTTCCTTTATCTTCCTTTTTCTTTCAAATAATAATGCCCTGGTGAATAAAACTATTTTTTAAAATTAAAAACAGCTGACGATTATATATGCTTGTCTCATTCTCCTGTTGGTGTCCTCCACCTCGCAGAGCCCTAACTGCTGTCCAGTGTTGGATGTGCAGGAGATTTAGGGCTGTGGGGGTTGTATCATAAACCGTCTTGCACCCTGGCTGATGAATCAGTAGTAAGCTTTGCTCTGTAATATTTGTATGAGAAATACAATGTTTGCACAATAAAGCTCTCCAGATTTTTAAGCCGTAGGAGTGAAGCGAGTTTACAATCAATGATAACAGGTTTCCCTCGCTGCCATTGCCACAAATAGTATCTTATTTCAGCAAAATGGTGGCAGCCAGCAGGAGGTCTAACAATGCAGATTTTAAGCAGAAAATTTAATTTTATATACAATTCACAGTTGCTCATGGTGAGAAATGTTTCTCACTGCATGAACTTTCAGGACTCAGCTCTGAGCAAAAGGCATTTCAATTTATGTAACGCCTTTCTCAGCAAACAATGCCCCTAAGCACTTCTTAGTAATATATGGCTTAAAATTACACAGGATATTTATTTGGAGCAATTAAAGGAAGCGGCTGCATTCCACACAAATCTGTTTTTAATGTAGACATTATATTGGCCAAGAATTGAATACAGAGTCTATCTCCCCCCGAGCACAGCTGCACAGTGCTCCCTCTGCCCAGATTTGCTCCCTTGTAAGGCGGCTTTCCACTTGGGCTCATTCAGTTTCCCAGTTGACTTGCACACCCTGGGAGGAGAAGCCTACTGTGGCGAGGTTGACAGAGCCTCCACATGAGGGGTTCTGGGTCTGGAGGAGTTGACTAGCAGGCTGGGCCCAGAAAGAGTGGTGGATTCCGGGAGGAAAAGAGGGCCACAGGCCATCCCATGGATAACTGATTAGCCAGCCCTTGACTAATTTGCTATACCTGAGAGTGGGCTGGGTCCACAGGGTACAAGACTGCTTTCCCTGGTTGGGGGAAGTAGGACATGCTCCTCTGTGTGATGATGGTAGGTGTATATCACACACATTCTTGATAAGAGCAGGTCAAGTAGCATCGGAGGGAGGAGGCTGAGTCACAGGGGTGAGACAGTCAGAGGCAGAAGGAAAGTTAGAGGGGGAGACTGAGGCAGAGGGAAAATGCCAAGGTTAAACTTCTCAGGGAAAAACCTTCTCACTTAAAGAGTGGCTAAGAACACATATCCGAGATGTCCACACTGAGGTCCAGTTGGGAGGAGGTAATGAGAGTGGCTCCAGAGAGAAAGGTAAGTCAGCCCTGAATTAAGAGGAGCTAGAGAAGGCAGACAGGAAGTTCCTATCTATTGGATCTCAACCCTGGTCCCTGCCAGAAAGCACCTCTTTGCTTACGGGAGTAAAGCACCTCTCCCAATGCCCCTTCCCATCGTTTCCCAATAGGGTCTGCGGTAGAGTGCCAGTGTGCACCTTGGGAGCCCCTCACTCCCCAGCCCTCACCCTTTTCACCCCTGCTGGTCTTCACCTCTTCCCAGCTCATGTGTGACCTTGAGTTCATTGACAGTTAATGTTGAGTGGGGAGCAACAGTGACTTAAACAGGAGCAGCCCTGCCCTGTTTTATGTTACACCAGGACCCTGGGGGTAAGTTATGAAGCACTATGTCTGGCTGGTGGGAGAGACAGCTGAGCTTAGGAATAATGGCATCTACCATTTATTGAGAGCCTACTCCAGTGGGGTCCAATTGTGGCATCACATTTAATCTGCCATGATCAGAAAGGGAGGTCCTGTTTACCTAGAAGGAATTGGAGGCTGAGAGAGAGTTAAGTAACTTGCATAGCTGAGGTCCCAGGGTCAGCTAGTGGCCATGGACCCTCAAGGGAGGGCAAAGTAAAAGCCACCGTACTATGTTCTGTCAGGAGTGAGGGCTGGTAGGGCATTTTGGGAGCTGAGCTTCAGTCATGGGAGAAAGGCAGTCACACAGTGGCTGTGGCTACAGGAGGCTGGGAAAAACAACTCTGAGGTCCAGAAGGTAAGGTTTAGGCCAGAGACACCAACTGGTTCTGGTTAGCAGTCACTGCCTAGGGCCCTGTTTACAAAGTAACTCTGAGTCTTAATTTAGATTCAGTTAGAAAGGATACTGAAGATGATTAGCAATCTGTCCTGAACCAGGGAGGAAGACTACTGGTTGTTAGAATGAGTTTGCTATCCTCCTTTAGGTGGCTTTAAGAATTTTTTCTTCAGGCCAGTTGCTCATTATGTCACACAGACAGGAATATAACCTTTCTTCCCGTATTAACTAACCTGCGTCCATAGCTTTGGATTTGCATTTAGTCACAAGTCTATCAGGGAATAAGAATCATGCATGCACAAAGAGAAAGCCAAACGGTTCTTAATGATAGTTTAAAATTAAGAGAACAGAGGAAAGATTTCTTTATTTCATGTATATTTATATTTGGTACTTAGTACAGGTTTGGCACTATCCTGAGTGTATTAGAAGATACTAACTCATTTCCTCTTCATAAAAACCCTATGAGATAGGTACTAGTGTTATATGCATTTTTATAAGTGGGACAATGAAACTCAGAGAGGCTAAGCAACTTGCCTATGGTCACACAGCTTTGTGAACTCTAACAGTCTGATGCCAATGTCCACATGATTAAATCACTGTGTGCTGCCTCTCTATCATGTACATAGTTCTGTTTTCCTTTCCATGTGCATTCTATGCTTCATGTTTGTTTTCCAGGCCAGACTGTGAACTTTAAAAGAAGGGATTATGTTTTACTATGACACATGAGAAGAGCTGAAACAATACTGACTATTAATGGTATGATTTTAGGAATCAATTGCATTTGTATTTGAGTCATTTTTCTATCTGTGTGGTTGGCTCTGCCCCTAGAGTGAACTAGGACTGTGAGTGAATTACATATTTCTGTACCCTCAGCATCTAACACAAACATAGAGGAGAACACCTCTCATTTGTTCATTAATTCATCACTGACTCATTTAACAAAAATTTATTAAGGGCAAGTGTCATGCTAGATGCCAGAAATGAGCAGAGTAGATAAACTTCCTGTCGCTGTGGTTGAAGTCCAATCTCACAAAAATAGATATAGAAAAACGATGTTGATATTCTTTAAATTTCATTCATATCTATTTTACAAAAAATATTGAATACCAGTTTATTAATTCCTTCCTTGCCATACTGTGTGATGAAATAAAGTTGGAATTCCTATTTTACTTACCAAGGACATTGGTTGCCCATATTAGTGAAATCAAACATTTAAAGTTATGAGAAAGCCTTGTTGGTACAGAACTGATGGAAGAGTTATTAGGCTTTCACAACACATAGGGCTGTTCCATCTCCTTTTGTTACATGAAAAGCTTCAACCATTATTAAGTGGTGACAGATAGTACACTTGGTTTCTGGTATTTCTTTGAAGGCTTGCCTGTAGCACACCGCTTGGAAGCAGAAATGAGTCCACAAAAGGCCAGGGAACCACCCTCCTCAAAACCACCCTTCACACCATCTCCAGGTGTGTAAACAGAGCAGAAGGGCCCCTCTTTCCTGGAAGAAGGAATTCTGAGATCTGACACCTGGAATGGAGTATTTTGCATGATTTCTTTTTCTACCACAGAGATAGTATTTAAAAAATTCCCTCAGCTGTTTTTCTGATTCTCTGAGGCTGCTAATTGCATCAGAAATCCCTCCTTAAAGAGAAGGAAAAGGCTTTTTTCAAGAACCCACTGGGTGTGGGTAGCAGAATGGGACTGGAACTCAGGCCACTTTCTTGTGAATCCTGGGCGCATTCCACTACCCCACACAGCTGAGCCTGTCCCCACAGTGTGGAAAAGGGCCCACAGTGCCCATGTCAGAAGGAGACCTTTGACAGTCTGTGGCTCTCCTGGCAGCAGGATGTTTGAGCGCATATAAAAACTACCTGCTGGGGCCCTGCTCTTCAGGGTCTTTTTGGTGTAATTAATCCTATAATGATCAGAAGCAGGGTTTCAACAGACTTTATTTGTAATTAGCTCCACCCTGACTTATAAATATTTGACATTTATTTATTTTTACAGAGATAGGAGGGGAAGGAGAAAGAAAGGGAGAGAAACATCAGTGTGAGAGAGAAACACGTATCAGTTGCCTCTTCTACGTGCCCTGACCAGGGACTGAAACCACAGCCCAGGCATGTGCCCTGACGGGAACTGAACTGGCGATCATTCACTTTGCATGATGATGCCCAACCAGCTGAGCCACACCTGTCAGGGATGACATATATTTAATGAAAAATTTGGAAATACAAAAATGTAAAAGGGAAAAAAAACTAAAATCACCCATAGTCTTGTCATCCAAATGCAGTAATTGCTATCTTTTTGACATATTTTCTTCTGATGTTGTTATTCTTTTTTAACATGGTTGTAATCACATTGTAATAATAGCAGCAGCTAACATTTGTTGAGGACCTACTATGTGACAGGTACTATTCTTCATATGTATTAACTCATTAATTCTCATAACAATCCTATGAGGTAGGTACTATTATTACCCCATTTCACAGATAATAAAACTGAGAAAGAGGGAGGCTAGTACCTTACCCAAGGTTACTCAACAAATAAGGCAGTCTGGCTCCAGACTCCACCTATGCAGCTTGCTATCTATTTTGAACTAAACTTTATATTAAATGCATTTTAATGTTTTCTTCAGAAACATAAGCTTTAATTGCTGCCTCAATATTCTGTCAAGTAAATTTCCCATGGTTTACTAAACCTACCTCTTTAATTTAAATAATGTAATTGCTGCCCAGGCTGGTGTGGCTCAGTGGACTGAGCGCCCATCTGCCAACTGAAAGGTTGCTGGTTCAATTCCTAGTCAGGGCACATGCCTGGGTTGCAGGGCCAGGTCCGTTGTTGGGGGCCGTTCAAGAAGCAAATGATTAATATAGAGCAATGTATTTGATCAATGTGTGTATTTCTCACACATTGCTGCTTCTTTCTCTCTCTTCCTCCCTCCCTTCCCCTTTCTCTAAAGGTAAATAAATAAAATCTTTAAAAATAAATGATGCGCCCGGCTGGTGTGGCTCAGTGGATTGGGCGCGGGCTGGGAACCAGAGGGTCCTGGTTCGATTCCCAGTCGGGGCGCATGCCTGGGTTGCGGGCCAGGTCCCCGGTGGGGGCCATGTGAGAGGCAACCATACATTGCTCTTCTCCCTCCCTTCTCCTCTCTCTGAAAATAAATGAATAAAATCTTTAAAAAAAAAAAGTTAAAAAAAAATAAATGATGCAATTGCCAATTAAGTGGTTTTTTGAATGAGGCTTTCCCTATATTTAGGGTCACAGAATTTGCTTAGGATAAATGCCTAGATGTAGATTTAAAAGATACAAGACAATGACAATAAATCTGTTCATACACATTGCCAAATATTTTTAAAGAGGATTGCACCTGGCCACACTGCCACTGGCCCTTGGAGGTTTGGACTTCAAAAATGATTAATAAATTTAATAAATTCAACTATTAATAAAAAACTTACATTACTGTTTTAATCAGTTCTTGCCATTAAATTTTTATTAAGATTGTATTTATTTATTTTTAGAGAGAGGGGAAAGGAGTGTGTGGTTGCTTCTTGTACACCCCCTAATGGGGACACGGCTGGCAACCCAGGCATGTGCCCTGACTGGGAATTGAAGCAGCGACCCTTTGGTTCATAGCTTGGCACTCAATCCACTGAGTCACACTAGCCAGGGCATTGCCATTAATTTTTTAATTTTTTTATTTTAGAGAGAGAAGCATTGATTTATTGTTTCACTTATTCATGTGTTCATTGATTGATTCTTCTTTTAAATTTTATTTATTTATTATTTATTTATTTTCCTCACCCAGATATGTTTACTGATTTTAGAGAGAAGAAGGGGTTGAGGAAAGAAACATCTATGTGAGAGAGAAATATCAATCAACTGCTTTCATACGTGCTCTGACTCGGGATGGAAACCACAACCTTTTTGTGTACAAGGATGACTCTCCAACCAACTGAGCAACCTGGCCAGGGCTCATTGGTTGATTCTTGTATGTGCCCTCAGGGATTGAACCTATAACTAAGGCATATGGGGACAATGCTCTAACCAACTGAGCTACCTGTCCAAGGCAAAAATTTTAAACTTTTGGTAAACGTTCTTTTTTATGGCTGCATAAGAATCTACCTGTAGGATACTTTTAGATTTCTTTCTTTTTGTTTCTTTGTTTCATTTCAGACCTGGAGCTAGATTCTTGGTTAATTTGCATGTTTGTTGTAAGGATAATGAAGAAGAATTAGAATAGAGTTAGGGAAAGGGGAGAGCAAGAATAAGAAAGCCCTCAACTGCCCATCCTGCTTTCACTTCTGATGGACTACTGGAACTTGGGACACCTCCAGAGTTACCCTCTTATCCCATCACTAACACAGTGACATCACTTATCACCATATGTGTCTGTGATAAGTTTAAAGATGTTTATAGAACCTTAATAAATATCTGCTGGAGGAGTGAATGAGTGAATGTATTCTGTGTAGATCTGCCACATGGTAACCTACAATCTGATAGTAACTCTATAGCTTTAATCTTTCCATCTCAGTCCCTAGGTTAAAAAAAAGCTAGCTCCCAGGTCCAGGCCTTATTAGGATCCTAGAGGAGTGGCTAACCAGACATCTTTTTGCCCAAGACAAATAATTGAGATCAAAGCTTCCTGGATCTCTCAGGGGAGGTCCTGGCCTGAGAGGACCAGGTCCTCAAGTCAAAAGGAGTGGAGTTTTCTCTTTCCCGTGGTGACCTGCAAGCATGTAATTCTTGATGGGGAAGGGGAGAGGGAGACAGATTAGGGGGAGCAGAAAAGGTGAGGGAGGTGCTGTTTTGCTATTCTTAGTGGAGGTAGGGTGAGGGTAAGTGTTTACAGAGATGGCCCAGGGGCCTGCTGAGCCCCCAGCTGAGGTTTCTTACTAGAAGAAGCCCTCGTTCATCACGATGGCCTCTCTGGCACTCTTGAGAGCGTCAGAGATGATGGCTAAGGTCATTCCCGTCTTCCTGAGACCCTGGGACTCACTCAGAGGAGCTGTTATTTGACTGACATCCATTTGCCTCCATTATTTATAAATTAAATTTATTGGGGTGAATTGGTTATAAGGTTATATAGGTTTCAAGTGTGCAATTCTGATACATCATCTGTATATTGCATTGTGTGCCCACCACCCAAAATCAAATCTTCTCCCATCACCATATATTTGATCTTTGCCTCCATTTTTATAAAAACTGTACAATGTAAAGCTTTATGGTTCAGGTGTTTTGAGTTCTTCAAATGACACTGGGGCAAATATTGTTTTCTGCCTACATATTTTAAAGATATGTAAGAAAACTAAATTCACAGAATATTAGTCAAGATGCATGATGCTGCTGCTGAAGAAGTCAAACTTTTCAATGAAATTTATAGGAAGACACCATTCCATACAAATGTACCTTATTTTAAAAATTAAATGTGAAACAATTTCAAGGTTATGGCTATTCCAATATTTTCTGTAATCAGTCAGGGATATGAATGTGTATAAAATTAGAAAGTATGTCATGTGGGAGGAATCAATCAACTATTTTGCCATTCATGTGGCTCAAATGTAATTATGAAAACTTACTTGTTTTAAATAAGTTTGCTTTTTAAAGTTTAGCATGACCAGGAGTTCCCAAATCTTGTTATAGTTTCATATCTTAGACTTCTTCCTTCCTTTTTTTATTTTATTTTATTTATCATATAAGAGGGGAGGGGTGGGAGAAAGAGAGGGAGAGAAACATCAATCAGTTGCCTCTTGCATGCCCCCACCTGGAGACCTGGGCTGCAACCCAGGCATGTGCCATGACTGGGAATTGAACCAGTGATCTTTCAGTTCACAGGCCAGCACTCAATCCAGTGAGCCACACCAGCCAGGGCAGACTGCTAATGTAAAAGCCACACTTAATCTTTCAGGGTTTTGTTTGGTTGTTTCACTTTTTAACTGCAAAATGATGGGTCAGACTAGAGGCTTATTTAATGAGTCTCAGCAGGGCCCAGACATTGGTGTTTACTTAATGCACAGGAAATTGTAATATGCAGCCAAGGTCCAGAACCATGGCCTAGATGATCTCTCAACTCATTCTTTGGCACCAAGATGGTGATTTCTATTACTTTAAAATTTATTTTTATTTTTTAATTTCTTTTATTGATTATGCTATTACAGTGGTCCCATTACCCCTCCTTTATTCTCCTCTGTCCTGCATACCACACCCCTCTCCCCCCCCCACTTTAGTTCTTGTCCATAGGTCATACACATAAGTTCTTTGGCTTCTACATTTCCTATACTATTCTTAACCTCCTCCTGTCTGTTTCCTACCTACCATTTATGCTACTTATTCTTTGTACCTTTTCCCCGCCTCCCCTTCCCACTCCCCTGTTGATATCCCTCCATGTCTTATATAAATCCCTTTAACATTTCATATAATAAAGGCTGGGTGATGATGAACTCCTTGAACTTGACCTTATCTGAGAAGCACTTTATCTGCCCTTCCATTCTAAATGAAACTTTTGCTGGATAGAGTATTCTTGGATGTAGGTCCTTGCCTTTCATGACTTGGTATACTTCTTTCCAGCCCCTTCTTGCCTGTAAGGTCTCTTTTGAGAAATCAGCTGACAGTCTTATGGGAATTCCTTTGTAGGTAACTGTCCCCTTTTCTCTTGCTGCTTCTAAGATTCTCTCCTTATTTTTAATCTTGGATAATGTAATTATGATGTGCTTTGGTGTGTTCCTCTTTGGGTCCCGTTTCTTTGGGACTCTCTGAGCTTCCTGGACTTCCTGGAAGTCAATTTCCTTCACCAGATTGGGGAAGTTCTCCTTCATTATTTGTTCAAATAACTTTTCAATCCCTTGGTCTTCCTTGTCTCCTTCTGGCACCCCTATGACTCAGATGTTGGGACGTTTAAAGATGTCCTGGAGGTTCCTAAGCCTCTCCTCAGTTTTTTGAATTCTTGTTTCTTCATTCTTCTCTGGTTGGATGTTTTTTTCTTTCTGCTGATCCACTCCGTTGATTTGAGTCCCAGTTTCCTTCTCATCCCATTGGTTCCCTTCACATTTCCCCTCATTTCCTTTAGCGTATCCTTCATTTGTTCAACTAATTGCGACCAACTTTCATCCAATTCTGTAAGCATCCTGATTACCAGTGTTTTGAACTGTGCATCTGATAGGTTGGCTATCTCTTAGTCACTTAGTTGTATTTTTTCTGGAGCTTTGATCTGTTCTTTCATTTGGGCCATTTTTTTTTCTAGGCACACCTGTTACTTTAATGGGCGAAGCCTTAGGTGTTCACCAGGGCTGGGTAACTCACGTAGTTGTGTTGTGACGCTACCTGTGGAGGCAGAGCCTGAGAGAGAACAATGGTGCTTGCTCCGCTCTCTTCGGCTCCCAGTCACCTAGCCCAACACCCATAAGCAAATTGGGCCTCTCCGAGCCGGTTCCCAGGTGGGTGGGCCTGCGCCCTGTGGGTCTCTCCAATGAACTCTCCTGTGATGGTGGGAGTTCCTCCCACCGCCGCCTCAACCCCCACAGCTGTTTTCAATCAGTGGTTTTAGGCTTTATTTCCCTGCGTTGGTGGGTTGTGCGATCTGCTCTGCTCCCCAGCTTTTCCTCCCGATCTATCTGTGCGCATATGAGGGACTGCCCAGTCCACCAGTCTCAGCCCACAGGTTCCGGGCTGGCCAGCCACGGGTTTCAGCGAGTGCACCAGCCTCAGGCCTCTTCGGGCAGCTGCGGCATTGCCCGCCTCACTCCACAAACCACAGTTCTGCCAAGTGCTCTCCAACCATCTCTGCCCCGCTTACCAGTCTGGATGATCATGTCTTCTTTAACTTCTTGGTTGTGGGACTTCCATACAGTTTGATTTTCTGTCAGATCTGGTTGTTTTTTGTTTTTAAATTGTTGTTTCCCTTTTTTGGTTGTGTGAGGAGGCACAATGTGCCTACCTTTGCCTTCATCTTGGCCGGAAGTACTTTAAAATTTAAATCAAAGTAAATAAGAAAATCAGATTCACCTAAATCTGATTTTGCTCTAAAACATCTTCCTAAATTCAGAGATCTCAGAAGTCCTAAAATGGAACTTACTTTATAAGTGGTGCAACATCCAAGAAGTATTTTGGGCAGATCTTATGAATTTGGAAATTTTATGTTTGTCCCTTGTTTCAGTATTCCTGAGTTTAAAAAAAAAAACGATTTTATTTGTATATTTTTAGAGAGGGGGAAAGGAGGGAGAAGGAGAGAAGCATTAATGTGTGGTTGCCTCTCACGTGCCCCCTACTGGGGACCTGGCCTGCAACCCAGTCATGTGCCCTGACTAGGACTTGAACCGGTGATCCCTTGGTTCGCGGGCTGGCACTCAATCTACAGAGCCACACCAGCCAGGGCTCCTAACTGAGTTTTAAGTCAATTACTGAAAAAGTATTTTTCACCTTTGAGAATCAAGATGTGGTCAAAGTTTTTTATTTCCAGATGGAAATCAAAATAATCAAATGAAAATGTTTATGGATGAAGATAGATGAGAAATGAAGATAATGAATCTTTGCTATCAGCTTGGGATGACAACTCCTTGTGTGTGTGTCTGTGTATGTTCCGCCTCTACTGGGGTCCAGGGGCAGCAGTTGATGTTGAGGGAGGCATACATCATAGAAACTATAGGGAGAGATGGTGGCAGACTTCAGCAACAGGGCCAGCATGCTACTGTTTTCAAGGCAATGTCTACTTAGGAGCCCTTTCTCTTGAAGACTATGTCACCTTCAACTTTTAAAAAATGTAATTAAACTGGAGATGTTTTTTATTTTCTTGTTATGAAACCTATATTCCACACTAAGGACTCAAGTGACTGTATCCCATGTCTACTCAGTAAGAGTATCTGTGGTAAAGGGATGGTGAGGTCTGTAACCTCTCCATGAATAAATCTGAAAACAGAAAGATTCATGTTTGGTAGTCAGATTAGAAATACAAGTGAAAGAAGTAACATTAGTATCAGAAATGTGCATTTCTAAAGATATTCATTTGAAAGTTGTTGCTTTTTTTTAAGTCAAGCTCGTGCCCTGGGGCTTCTGGGAGTTATGTACAAAATACAGTAATTAAATTAAGTCCAGCAGTTTAAAATCCTCATAAAAAGAAAAAGCTGGAGCGCTTCCCAATGGGGAATGCTTGACTTAAAAGAAAGGTTTTACTCTGTGGCCTGAAGGTCATCAAACTGGGACTCTGTGGGAATGTATAAAATTTCTTAAAGGGGTTCTTCAGTCTTTGTTTTGTTGAAAGAAAATAAAAGAGTAAAAGTTTTGAAAATTCAAAAAATGAAGCTGCAGTCTTAAAATCATCACAAGTTTTTATAAACGTGCACTGGAGGCTATGAAAACACATTCTCTTTTCTGAGTGCTAATCTAACACACATGCTTCCTGAGAAGGAAGGAAAAAGCCAATGGCGCTATTTGAATAAACCATTTTAAATGCTCTCATTTTCAGAGGTAATGCATGCAAATTTTGGCCCATTTATTTGCTTCTTATTTTGAAAATATTTACCTTAAATAGTCTCATAAATATATTTCACAATTTAAAACTCTTTACATGACACAAAGACTGATTGTTTTTTAAAAAGATTTTTTTAAAAATGCAAGATTGTAAAAAATCATTTTTTTTGGAGAGGGGATCACATCTTCAGTAATCTAAAATGGAATATTTGCCATAAGTTGAAAATATCTGGCTGCATGTTCTAATACTTTCTATTAAAACATAAAGAACCAATACTAATTTGACAGATCTTCACCTTTTTTACTGCTTAAACAGAATCTGAATGTTGGCTGTGCACTAAGGCAGCATGATCAAATGGAGGCTGTTCGGAATAGCAGCTTCGGCAGTAATATTTAATTTGTTGAATAATTAACAGCTTCACTGACATTTCTACATTGATTCCCAAAGTATAACATGAGCCGTCCTCTACACTCAGGCTCTCTGCAATAAAAGGGGCTAATAAACTTCCTGTGCCAACTTCACAGTAAATGAGGAACTATGGAGCATCCAGCAAGCAACTTAAGACACTAGATTTACTTCCAAAACATGGACACAGAATTAGGAAAAAAAATATATTTTACAGAAAAAAAACTACAGAATTTAAGAAGAAGTTTGTTTTCTTTCCTACACTTGCTAATTTTACATTTGAAATTGTGAGGAGAGGGAGGAAGGTAAAATAATAAGAATCAGGAAAAAGGAAGTGGAAGCAGACCACAGTAGGGAGGAGATAAAATGAACAATGATACATAGGATGATGAAGGCCACAGGAGTGAGACCAGAGTTGATCAGAGGCCCAGAGAGTGAACACAGCTTGGTGTGGTCACCCTCTGTCCTTGAGGTCTTAGTCCTCTTTTCCTTCATCCCTCTACTGGAACTCCTTTCCTTAGACCACCCAAGACATTGTCCAGCCATAGACCAGTCTCCAGTGGACAGTCCTGCAATGTGTCTGAGTGACTGTTTAGTCTGGGCAGGGGTCAGGACCTGTGTGGCCAGGGGGCTGTGCAAGCCTACTGCAGGGTGGTATTTGCCTGGTGGCAGAACTTCCTGGCTGTGTTTGATGTATAGTTGTTTGAATTGTGATGAGCTCAAATATCTTCGCCTGGGTCGGGCACTGTCTCTGAGGGAGCCAATTGTTGAAAAATAGGCTTCAGCTATTTTTCTCATTGTTTCAAAAACTCATTTGGAGGTTCCTTAGTGGGGAACTTAATGTGAAACAGTAAATCTGAGGCATTCATGAGTGTGGAGCTGTGTGGTTTAGTAATTTAATTTTGAGATTTTAGCTGTAGACTTGGTTTTGACAGCTGAATGACCTTGAACAAGTCCACTAGAAGGGCCAATATTCACACAACTCCAGGAGGCATATTCACATTTTATTTTTCCCTATGTGAATGGAGCCCCCTTCAGCCATCAATCAGTACTGCATAATCCTCCTGGGCTTCAGTGTTTGTCTACAAAATCAGGGAGTTGGACAAAATGTCTACAAAAACCAGGGAGTTGTAGTCAGAATGCTCCATACTGAGAGAAATTTCCATAGTCCAGGGATGGGACTAGGAGATTCTGAACAACAACAAAAGAGCCACAAAACTCCCTTGGAATGCACATGGCTCTCGATAACCAGTATATCCAGGGATTGGCCCCACCAACATGTTTTCCTGGGAGAACATATCCTTTATCTACCAGTAAAAGAGAATGAGAAAATGGAGTTTGCTTAATAGAAATCCACTTCTCAGCCAGCTTTGCTGCAGTGGGATTCCCATCCTGGACTGTAGCACAGGTTGAGTACCTTGATGGAAATCATTTGACCTTTATGGAATGCCTGCTATGTACCGAGCATGATGCTAGGTGATATTTATTTATTTAAAATTTTATTTTATTTTTAAAGATTTTATTGACTTATTTTCAGAGAAAGGGGAAGGGAGGGAGAAAGAAAGGGAGAGAAACATCAATGTGTGGTTGCCTCTCATGTGCCCCCTACTGGGAACCTGGCCTGCAACCCAGGTGTGTGTCCTCACTGGGAATGAAACCGGCGACCCTTTGGTTCACAGGGTTGACACTCAATCCACTGAGTCACACCAGCCAGGGCTAAATTTTTTATTTATTTTAGAGAGATAGAAGAAGGGGGAAAGAAAGAGAGGGAGACATCGATTTGCTGTTCATTGACCGCTTCTTGTATGTGCCCTGACTGGAGATCGAACCCTCAACTTTGGTTTATTGGAACAACACTCTAACCAACTGAGCTACTTGGCCAGGGCTTATTTATTTTTATTTTATTTTTACTAGGTGCTTTTAAAAAAAGTACTACATATATTTATTTATGTTTTCATTTATCTTTGACCATGAATTTTTTTAAGATTTTTTAAAAATTGTGGTAAAATATACATAACATGAAGTTCACCAGAGGCAGCCGCCCTGGGAAGGGTGGCGGCTTGGCCCAGGCAGCCATCTGCAGCTGAGGTGGAGGCAGCGCCCCGGCTGGCATGGGAGGCTCTTTAAGGGAGATTGGGTGGGAGATTTTTGTGCCCATTGCCTTCTCATAACAGCTCTTTGTTAGGTAATATTATTCTTAGAGTTGAAGAAACCGATGCCCAGACAGAATAAATGACCTGTCTGAATATAAGAAAATCCATTAATTATAAAGTCAGGATCAAAACCAAAGTGTCTGCTAGAGGAAAGACTCAGTTCCTAATTTTAATGAACACTTTTATCGAGCTCTTGCTGAGGGCGGGAGACGAGCAGAAGAGGGATCCAGACGTGCGTGTCGATGCCCAATATTCAGAGCATTCACACTATTTTAGGGATACACACACATAAAAAAGTTCTACAAACAGAAATCTGGACCAGCCCTGGCCGGGTGGCTCGGTTGATTAGAGTGTTGTTCCCATACACCAAGGCTGCATGTTCAATCCCTGGGCAGGACGCATACAATACAAGAACAAACCAAAGAATGTGAATCCACTAATGAGTGCATAAGGAAGTGGAACAACAAAGGAACCTCTCTCTCTCTCAACAATTAATAAAGAAAAATTAAAGGGGAGGACCTGTTTCCCTGGGGAGTTAGGGAGCCCTCACAGAAGTGACCTTCAAGTTGTGACTTGAAGAAAGGTTAGGAGTTTGTTGCCAGAGTGAAGAGGGAGGGGTTGGTTACATCTTGGACAAAGGCTTTTTAAAGGAGCATCAGGTGCTGCAGCTACAGCCGGGGCCCCTTGACAGAGGCAAAGTGTCACTGGTGTGGAAATGCCATTGGGGCTCCAGTGGCCAGAGCTTCCTCACAGCACTCTGGAAGAAGCATCATAGAGCTCCCCTGGAAACGGCTGCAGAAATTCCAGTTTCTGGAAATCTGATGGAGGAAACAGATGTGCTCCTTTCCTCATTTGGGAGTTTGGGTCATTAACACAGTTTTCCCAGGGAATCTAAGCCAGAAGTTCATGATGGTTTTTATGTTCTTCCTTCCATGGAACTCAAAAGAGCCCATTAAAAAAAAAAAAAAAAAAGTTAAGCCAGATGCCCATAGTGTGTAATCCTCTGAAGGAACTCTCCACCACAAAGCTATCTGAAATGGGATGTTCATTTTTCTCTTGGCATTTTTTTTTTTACTGTGTATGAATAACTAAGGCAATTTGATTTATTATTTAAAAGCAAAACAAAACCCAGCCAAAACAACTCTTTGGCATTGTGTGGGAAAAAATACCTGATTCCTTTTCATTGAATTTCTCCCTTTTAGCTAGACATGTCAACATCACGTGATAGTCAGTGCTTGGTCTCCCTTGTTTTTCATAAACTGGAGTTTTCAGTATACCAACTTTCTTATTTATGTAATGAAGGTTATCTCTAGAGTTCCTTCCAGGGCTTAGACTAATCTCTGGGATCACATCCAGTTGTCTATATGTTTACATGTTGCACACACAGTTTGAGAGAAAAATTGATTCTGAGCAATGGAGAAATTTAACACAGCTACAGGGTTCATCCTCTAAGAGGTAGGTGAGGGGACCCCAGAGTGGATTTTCCTACTCTGTATTGTAATAGAAAGCTCTGTCTTTGACTTCAGGTTCAGCAGTTATACTCTGAAAGTGTGGTCCCCTCTGCCCTTCCTGAATGGGTTGATTCCTCAATAAGAGCTCATCTTGGAGAAAAGCATCTTGAGTTGGCTAAATTCTGCCCTAAGCCCGAGCACAACTTTGCAGTTCCCTTTGTAAGGCCAAGGGGAAGAGGGGCCAAAACCCAGAGAGTGTTCCCTCAGCAAGGCTGACAGGCTGTTTACAAACACACAGGTCTGACTTTACTCCTCAGACCTCAGACCTCAGGCAGGACTAGTTTCAGGACTGCAGCCTGGCTGAGCTCCCACGGACCGTAAGAGCAGACAAGGAGATGAAATAGGTGAAAAAGTGGCTGGTTTTCCAAGCATATGGTGTGTAGTGTTTCAAATGTTTTAAATTGTTATTTTGTACCTCTTGTTATTATCACTACTTGTAGCCTGGCACTTCTGTGATTTTGGCATCTGACGGTATTTTACATATTTGCTCCTCTTTGACTTCACATAAGGCCATTTTAATTTTAAAAGTGCATCTGAAACCAGTCCTACACTTCCAGACTAGCTGCCTGGCACCCAATAGGGTTCAACAAATGTTTGTTGAATGAATAAATGAACGAATGAAGTGATTCCCTCAAGGTTGAGAGAAATCAGCAAAGTGATTTAAAAAGAAACAAACATGGTATTATCACTTAAAGTATACTCTGTGCATGTGAAAGGAAAATCGGCAAAGTTGCTTTTAGGGTTTTTCTGAAAACATTCTCAACCAAAATCTACCCTAAATGAAATGTTCATTTTTCTCCTGATTCTAACACTGTGTTTGAATAACGTGGACAATTCAACTCAATGACCGAAAAGCAAGGGGATCCAGAGCCTATGCCAAGTCCCTCGGGCCATGGATCTCATGGATCCGGCTTTGAGCAGGATAGGTTAAAGGCGCGGGGCTCCGGTGAAGGAGCCCAGGACCCGGGAGATGCGCCTGCCGCTGGCAGGGACCCGAGGTCCTCGTGCTTGAGACTGGCCCAGGCACCGACTTGGGCGCTGTTGGGGCACAGGGGCCAGCCGGTCCCCGGGCGGGCGCGAGGGCCACGCGCAGGTGTTGGGCTTGCGCGCAGGGTGCGCCGGGTGTACTCTGGCCCTGGGAGACCCGAGAGGGACGTTATTGTTACACTGTAACGAGTCTGATTAACATGCTCCTGAGAATTTCTCTTAGTTTCTCGGGCTCCTAGCAACAACGCACAAAGGCACGGGATTGTCCCGGGCTCCGCGGGGACACGGGGCAGCCTTTGATCTGCCACCATTACAGCGGGCTCCAGGCAGCCCTCCGCGGGCGAGCGGGGCCACAGTCCCGGCCACCGGGTCCCCCGGCCCGGCGCGCCCCGCCCGCCGTCCCGAGGGCCGCTGTGCCCGCAGCGACCACCGCGGACGGTGCCTGCCGAGCCTTTAGATCTCCGCGTCCGGGCGCCAGAGACCTCGGGGCCCTGGGAGCGCGGCCGGCCGGGGACGCCGACTCGGAGTGTCCTGGCCCAGACGGTGCACGTCCTTCTGCTCGCCCGGCCCTTTCGCTTGGAAGCGGCGAACAGAACTTTCAATGGGGGAGGGGGGGAGAAACTAAAATATAAAAAGTAAGAGCGCGAGCGACAAACAAATCCAAAAAGATTTTGTAAAATTAAAAAATTTGCAGGCTCAGCTCCCTGAGCTGAAAAGGGTTCGATCGGCAGCAAACCACCACCGCGGAAGGCGCTAACGGTGATTTTGGTACCTTCCTACGTGGCCCCTTTCTTCGTGTCCTGGGCAATTCTTACTCATTCGGAAGGAAACGTGAAGCCAATTAAATGCTGGTATGTGAACACATTTTCAACAGCAACAAAAATCACCGGTCACAGAACAACAGAAAAGCTGCCCGGTCCCTCCGCGCAAGATTTCAGGTACTAAGTTAGGTTTTGGAAAGTAATTTATTTTTCATTTTGTTCACTCTCTTAGACCCCCAGTCCCACCCCAATTTAAAGTAAAGCGTGGCAGGAATGACTAAAGTTTTAACATTTAAATGTTGAGATCAGCTAATTACTTTCCCATTAAACTGCACACGAAAATCTCTTGGGGACGGGGCGGGGGCAGAGAGGGTCCCTGGGCTGCCTGGGAGGACAGTGTTCCCGAGCCTGGGGCCCACGCTCTGCGTTACAGACGCTCTGTGGCCCTCGCCAGCATGAATACGCAGGAGACGCTGCTGATAATCGTATAGCTTGTTTGAGACCATCGATTGTCTTCAAAGTACTAGAGGTAAAAGTAAAAACGCAAGACGTTTAGCTTTCTAAGATAAATGAAAACCGTACAAGCAGAATTTTCTTCAAAAAAAAAAAAGCTTGTATGCTTTTTTTTCTCCTCCACCTCTTAAGATATCATTAGAAATTCAACGTAGCCAATGAAAGTCAGTTTTCCGAGCTCCTGCAAAGGTGTTAATGATAATTGTACGTCTATTTTCATAAAGGGGGGGGGGGACCCTACATGTTTTTTTCCATTTGCCTAGCAAAATATGCAGTCACTTTCAAATTCAGATCGGAGGCGTAAAAAGTCCTTGCGTTCTTAAGCACACTTTTCCCAGCCTGTCCTGGAGAAGACAGCAGAGAGCCAGAGGTTGAACACTCAGAAATCTGAAGGGACTGGCTCCAGATGCCTGGGAACTTCCCAATTTGTGCTCTGAGACAGTGCCTGACTCTACCAGAGTTTCCCTCAACATTTCAATAAAACATGATTGGATTGATATAATCCTCTATACATTAAAATGAGGTTGTCACAGATTGTCATTAAGACCTCAGTAAAACAATGAAGACATTATTGGGCATCTCCCTCCCACCCCAGGCAAGGTATTAGGGGAATAAAACAATCTACACCACAAGGGTCCTATTGAGATTAATGAAAAAATTATGCAAAAAAGTCTCCATTTCATTTTCCCGTGACAGGGTTTTGCATACATACAGTCAGTCTTGCTCTGCACCTGATGATTTATTAAACTAATCTACAGTGATCACCACTGATGTTTTCAACTCAATCTTGTCTAGGCTCATTTTCTAAGTAATTGTTTCTCATTAGTTCTGATAATGTTTTAATAGTGTTGCCCATAATTTAGGCCCCAAGAATTAATAACAGGAGGATGTTATGGCGAAGCAGCTTGTGATGAGCTATGTAAAATATAAACAGGTATGGTTTTTAATGAATCAGATTACTGCAAAGTCCCTTTTTTGTGATTCACTCCTAGCTCAGAGAACTCTCCAGGTTGGATATTGCCATCATGTCAAGTGTGATCAGTTCACCAGCCCTCCTTCACGCTCTCCCACCCTCCCTGTGATTCCTACAGCCACCACTCCCACCCCCTGCCATGGCTCCAAAGAGATGTACGTAGGAAAACAGTAGTGATACCTTGTCTCCCAGCATCTCCCTGTCCTAGAATTTTGTTCCTCAAGGAATGAGGCACAACAAGTCTCTCACTCTGACTAAACTCTTCCAGGGCCCTCACTAGAGTCTCTGCTCAGAGTGGGTACTTGCTCCAGAGTTTTTGGCTCTTATGGGTCCTATCTCATGATCCTACCATAACCAGGACCAAGGGGCTATGAAGAAGATAGTAAATGGGACAACTGGGGACACTAAAACAGCAAGGTGGTTTTGTTGAACAAAGTGCAGTTTGAGATAAAGGGTATGGTGGCTGGTTCAGCTTGGCTGGGGACCTAGGAACCCACAGGTCTCTTGGTGATGTGGGTAGAGACCTTGCCAAGGGACCTGCTCTACCCAAGGTCCAAATGCCTTCACCTGCGCATCTGAGGGAGGGCTGGGCTCTAAAGGAGCTCATGGCTGGAGGAGACTCCCATGTAGGGTTTGGGGATTGCCTGTGTAACTGGGGTGGAGACTGGGCCATCTTGCCCTTTCATTCTGTCAGAGCCTGGAGGGGTTATCTGGACCAACACAGAGGCTGGAAAGGGCAGTTGGGTTGAAGTAAGGGGTTGCCTGTGAGGGAAATACAAAGAAAGTTTTTATTTTTTAAAATGTTTTTAACAGTAACTTTTAAAAAACATCTTTAAAATTTATTTTTAGAGAGGGGGAAGGGAGGGAGAAAGAGAGAAACATCAATGTGTGGTTGTCTCTTCTGTGCCCCCTACTGGGAACCTGGTCTGCAACCAAGGCATGTGCCCTGACTGGGAATTGAACCAGCCAGACTTTGGTTCACAGGCCAGCACTCAAATCAAATGAGCCATACCAGCCAGGGCCAAAGAAACGTTTTTATTTTCCTTTTTTGCTTAAGACTGGTCCTGCCTACACTTTTCGCACCTTGAGTGGAGTGTGTGTGTGTATATGACAGGTTAGAATGAGAGGAGGCCTTTGCCTTCTGAGCAGTTCTGTGTCTCTGCATTCTGAGCAGAGGGAGCCAACTGTGTGGATGCCTATGGTCCTGGATTAACCCTTGTGCACACCTGGCTACCAGCCTAGATGGGCACAGTTGCAACAATGGGGTGGAGTGGGGGCTGCTTCTCCTGTAATTGCTGCCCACTGCCCGTCTGCAGTCATGAAGCCCAGTTTGACTGGAGGCCAGTCATCTCAAAAGCTGGCAGAGATGCTAGCTTTCTCCTTGCAGCCTCTCCACATGAGGATGTGTGTAGCGCCCACCTCCCTTTCCAGGTAATTCTGAAGCACCACAGAGCAACCAAGGTGAAGGGTGACAATGCTCTCTTGAGTGGTTGAAGGGAGTGCACCACGGAGGGGATATGCGCTGTCCAAGGAAGGCTAGGACCACTTGGCGCATCCCTTTTCTGTTTAAGAGCTGTCCCCCAGGGTCCCATGTTTGGGAATATTAGTTTGTTATTCAAGAATGTGTTTCCCCAGAACCTTTCTGCCTTGATCAGTCTCCTCTGGTATTCCTGTCAAAACTGAATTGCCCCCCTTCCTGCCTTGCTTTGGTTGGGTGGGTGTTGCACGATGGCGTGTGGGCCTTCCTACTTTGCTTTGGTTCCATGATCCTTTTCCTTGTATACAACCTTCAGTTCTACTCCCCCTGGGGCTTCCTGAAGGAATGGGAGAGATAGGGGGAAAGTAGGCCTCTTGTTGGGATTCATAGTAGAGGCCACATAGGAAATAAACAAAAAGGGCAGAGGAGGAGGTGAAAAATGAAAATAAAAACAAAACAGAACTGTTTTCTATTTACAAATTTAAATAAACAGAACAGCCTTCCCCGCGGTGTTTGTCTAAGAGTAGCAGCCTTGCTGCTGTGTAGGTCATGAAAAGGTTGGTGTAGAGTTTTAAACTTCCCATTCTGTTAATTTCTTAAAGAACAGTCATCCAGAGTCTCAACACAAAAGCTCATGATTTAATGAGGGGCAGAAACAAAATCTCTGATTGTTGGTGTTTCAAATTTCATTGGCGTCCTCTGGCAAACACGAGCTGATCCTTCGCAGCTTCAATACCCTTTAGCCTTCAATATAAGAGCACATGCTGAATAGGGAAGAATGGCTGGTTGTTATGTTTATTTACCCTTCCTACAAGCTGGGTTAACCTCTTCAAAACAGCTTTACTAAGCCCGTTAACCACACCACCCATATGACCTGTAGCAGCATCTCTAATGTGATGCAAATCTCACAGGGGACCATATGCACCAGCTCTGCCCCATTGTGTCTTAGAGGCTACAAGTTTATAGCTGAAGGGGCCCTGCCCCGGCCATACATTTACAGGGGAAATGGGCTCAGTGGCAAACAGTTAAATGGGGAAATAAAGGGGGAGAAAGGATAGTCTTATGTTTATGCACATTTATTTTTTAATTGCTGGTAACTGTTGACCCAAAGCATTCATCCAAGATGCAGACTTTCATAGCCCTCACCGAACAGTTAAAGGATTATGGATGTTTCATTTTGGGGAGTGGAGGTTAACAGTAATCATTTCTGAAGATTTTTTTTGGAGATATCTGTAGAAACCAATATGATCATTAATCAACTTTTCTATGTTATCTCTGTTGTTTTTTTAATCAGATTTCTATTGAAATAAACACAATCCCTTCATTTAGTTATTTTTTTAAAGCCTGGCCTTTCTTAAAATTAATTGTGGAGTCAAGTGAACAAATGAATAGTGTGGGAAACATCCAACGTGAGGATGAAGGGAGTACACATGTTGGGAAAGACCTAACTTTCCCTCAAAGCCCATCTTTCCCTGCTATTTTATTTCCCTGTGAAATAACAAGTCCATAACTATAACACATAAATGAACAATAAAATCATAAACTTGGAGAACCAAAAAGAAGAAAGTTCATTTTAGAGAAATAAGTGGCCACTGAGATAACAACAGCGACAACAAATGTGATTAACGTGAACTGTAAATGGAGAAAAGTTCCAGTTTGGCAACTAACAAGTTGCCTTGGGTATTATGGTCTGTCTTTAAGAAACCCACTGCATACGTTCAGCCCACATGACGAGAGCTTAATTTAACAGATCATTTTTCCTTGATGGATGTGGCAAGCATAACAATGTTCTGGGCTTGCTTCAGTAATGGCATGTCGATCATACTCCCTTGGAAAGTAAAGGCTCCCTGGAAAACAGAGAATACAAACTTCCTGAAAGAATGCTCAGAAATTATAGGCTTCCTTCAGGCACACACTTGTACAACAAGAACATTTTCGATTCTGCCTGAGTTATACTGACTTTCCAACCACACTTCTGAGAAAGCCAGAGTAAATTACAGGGGAAAGGTCTTTTTCCTTTCAAAGAGGAAAAAAAATCTTTTAGCATTTTAATGGAGTGGAAAAACATCAGACACAAGGTATTGGAAACTGTTCATTTAACTCTTAAAATCAAGCAGAAAACAACTGTGGAAGGAAAATGTAAATACTTCCTTACAGGTTTTAAAATATATAGAACTTTAAAGACAGTAATATGCTCTGGCAACTGATTATTGTTTGAAAAAAAGGTATGAACAGGTTAATGGCAAAATGTGTTCTTCTTGCTGTAACATAATTGAGAGGTAACACTATCATGTGATGAGAAAATGTACGGTACTGAGTGAAAAGAGAGTCCTCTGTTGGGACACACTTGCAGAAGAGGGTCAGAATGACAGGGGACATGAGCCTGTAACAAAACATCATAGGTCTGTTGAATGGTGGGACTGGAGGAAATCCTGAGCTCTCCTGTCTTGTCCTAATTTTACAGATTCATTTTTTTTAACCTCTGGAAATATTTATTGAGTGCATGATGTGATCTGGGTCCTGCTCTAGATGAAGAAACAGGCCTGGGGTAAAGTGATTTTCCAAGGTCATATGACAAGTTAATAATTGGGTCTCAGAGTTTCAAGCCTTAATCACAGACCCCCACATTTAGATAATAAGGTAATTCCTTTAGTGTATCAGAAAAAGAAAATCTTTAAAAAAAAGATTTTATTATTTATTTTAGAAAGGGTAAGTGAGGGAGAGAGAGAGAGAAACATCAGTGTGCGGTTGCCTCTCATGTGCCCCTTGTTGGGGACCTGGCCTGCAACCCAGGCATGTGCCCAACTGGGAATCGAACTGGTGACCCTTTGGTTTGCAGGCTGGAGCTCAATCTACTGAGCCACACCAGCCAGGGCAGAAAATGAAAATCTTAATGGAAAGAAGGCAGCATGACCAGAATAGAAGTTAATATCTGGATATTTATGTTCTTTTTATCACTTATTTTTGCTGTTTGCAATCACAGCTCTTCATCTTAATTCTCCTTCCTTCTACCTGTTGGCTAGGATGCTGGTAGAAGTGGAAAGTAGGACTTTTGAGAGCTGGAGGTGGATTGGGACAGTCATAATCCTAGCTGATGGTCTATTTGCATATATTGTCATCTACTTCTGGATTTCACAAGTACTACTTGTCAACAATCAATGCTGTCATTATTCAGGACTTCCTGAATGGGTTTCCTGGGCTCTCTGGAAACCCTCATCTCCCACAATAACATAGTGTTATACATAGGATGGAAGTAAAAAAAAAAAAATTGGCAGGGAATCCTTAGCAATGACTTCAGAATTTGTCTTTCAATTAATAGAGAGATTTAAAAGCCACTCGGATTAGAACTTTCACCAGTACCGCCATGCACCACAAACAATGTTTCAGTCAATGACCAAGACTGCATATATGACAATGGTCCCATAAGATTATAATGAAGCTAAAAAATTCCTATTGCCTGGTGATATCATAGCCATTGTAATGTCACAGTGCAACACATTACAACTGCCTACAGTATCCAGTACAGTAACATGCTGTACAGGTTTGTAGCCTACGGGCAATAGGCTATAATATAGCCTAGGTGTGTAGTAGGTTATACCATCAAGGTTTGTGTTAGTGCACTCTAGATATTTGCACAATGATGAAATAGACTAATGATCTATTTCTCAGAAAGTATCCCTGTGATTGAGTGACGCATGACTGTATTGCTTAACCTTCTCAGCCTTGGAATGATAAGTCTGATTCATATGAACACCTGTGTAGACTAAAATCCTGTACTGTAAGTCATTTCCAACCCTGTTGTTTTAACTATTTATACTCACAGATTGGCCTTTGACTAATTTTTTCAGCCTAGAACTAATTTTGGTCATCTCTGTGACTATGATCAGTTTTATGAATTTGGTAGAAGTTCCAAGGGTGTTCTGTGGGTTAGCATGACACATGAAATCAGGACGTGGGACTCAAGCTGTTTTACAAGGCAATAGTCTAGTTACCTTGTTGGAGTAAATGACGAAGAACAAAGGCCTCCTGGTTATTTACCCATCAAGCAGATTATGGCCCTGTAAAACAGCACATTTTTCCTGCTAAAGCTTAAAGAGGCCGGCAAGATGAAAATGGCATAGATGCACAGAGAATCAAAATGATGGCTTTGGGTCTATGCCATGTACCCCAAACCTGCTTTGGGTTCCACAAGCACATCAAAATGCAGTATTTCATGTAGTGTTTAAAGACAAAGGAGATCATTTCTTTCTTCTACAGTGGTAGATTTTGCTTAACTTCCTTTGTGAAGCTTAAGCTGGGAAATGAAATTCAACATATCTGTTGTTTCCTTCATTTCTGCAAATAGAGGATTTTAGTGTTAAGAATTAGCCTAAATTCAGAGTTCCAGCCAAGATGGAGGCATAGGTAGAAAACCTTCGCTTCCTTGCACAACCAAAAGAGGATAACAACCAATCTAACATCAATAAACAACCAAAACAGCCAGAAAATCAAACTGCATGGAACAACCGAGGAATTAAACTAAAAATCAACAAGAACAACCAGACTGGTAGGGCAGCAGACTGTGCACAGGCAACTCAGAAAAACAGCTGCGAGGTGGCTGAGGGGCGGGGCTGGCTGGTGAGCTCCACAGGAGAGGCTAACTTTAGGGGAAAACTGAGCCTCAGAGCTGACTGTGGGCTACCGCTGGGGTTGCCCCATGGGAGTTTCATCCAGTCTGACATGAAAGTTCATTGAAAAGTGCACTAGAGACGAGCAGGTGGGCTGCATTGTTCTCTCTCTGGCCCCTCCCCCACAGGCAGCACCGAAGGGCAGCAAAGAGAGTGAATACCAAAGGCCCCGCCCCCTTACAATTTATCAACTAAGCCAAGGCAAAGAAATATGGCCCAAATGAAAGAACAGAGTAGAGCCTCAGAACTAAGCAATGAGGAGATGGCCAATCTATCTGATGGAGAATTTAAAGCCCTGGTAATCAAAATGCTCACGGATCTGATTGAGCTTAGTCGAAAAATGAAAGAACAAATGAAAGATACAAAAAATGAAATAAAGCAAAATATTCTGGGAGCCAACAGTGACAGGAAGGAAACCAGGATTCAAAGCAACAATTTGGAACACAAGGAAGAAATAAACATCCAACCAGATCAGAATGAAGAAACAAGAAATCAAAAAAGTGAAGAGAGACTTACAAACCTCTGGGACAACCTGAAATGTTCCAATATCTGAATTACAGGGGTGCCAGAAGGAGAACAACAAGAGCAAGGAATTGAAAACTTATTTGAAAAAATAATGAAGGAGAACTTCCCCTATCTGGCAAAGGAAATAGATTTCCAGGAAGTCCAGGAAGCCCAGGGAGTCCCAAAGAGGAATGCACCAAGGCACATCATAATTACATTACCCAAGATTAAAGACAAAGAGAAAATCCTAAAAGCAGCAAGAGAAAAGGAGACAGTTACCTACAAAGGAGTTCCCATTAGATTATCAGGTGATTTCTCAAAACAAACCTTGCAGGCAAGAAGGGGCTGGAAAGAAGTATGTGAAATGATGAAAGGCAAAGACCTACCTCCAAGATGACTCTATCCAGCAAAGCTTTCATTTAGAATGGAAGGACAGATAAAGTACTTCTCAGATAATGTCAAGTTAAAGGAGTTCATCATCACCGAGCCTTTATTATATGAAATATTAAAGGGACTTATCTAAGAAAAAGAAGATCAAAACTATGAACAGTAAAATGACAACACTCACAACTATCAACAAATGAACCTAAAAGAAAAGAAAAACAATGAAAACAAAAATTAAGCAAACAACGAGAACAGGAATAGAATCAGAGAAATGGACATCACATGGAAGCATTTCAGTGGGAAGGGGAAAGGAGGAATAGAGGGGGAAAGGTACAGGGAAGAAGCAGCATAATTAGTAGGCATAAAATAGATGGGGAGAGATAAAAAATGGTACAGGAAACAGAGGACTCAAAGAACTTGTATGTACAACCCATGGACATGAACTAAGTGGAGGGGAATGCTGGAGGGTTGGGGGGCAGGGTGGAGGGGGGATAAAGGGGAAAAAATTGGGAAAACTGTGATAGCATAATCAATAAAAGATACTTAAAAAAAAAAAAAAGAATTAGCCTAGTCCTGGCTGGTGTGGCTCAGTGGACTGAGCGCCAGCCTATGAACTGAAAAGTCACTGGTTTGATTTCCAGTTAGGTCACATGTCTGAGTTTGCGGACCAGGTCCCCAGTCGGGGGTGTGCCAGAAGCAACTGATCAATGTTTCTCATACATCGATGCTTCTCTCCTCTTTCACCCTCCCTTCCCCTCACTCTAAAAAAAATAAATAATTAAAATCTTTTTTAAAAACTACAAAAAAAAAAGAATAAGATGGCCTAATAAGAATATCCTCCTGCTTTAACGTATGGACCTACATTACAGGTTGGTTTTTTAATAATGGATCTACCTGTGAAATGTGAATGGTCTGTTGGTCAGGATTTAGAAAAACACACTTTGTCAAACTACTCAGATTTGCAGGGAGGGTTTGAAACATTCCTTAATAAATGCTTACAGATAAGTTTCAGTTTCATAGCCCAGTGCATTCCTGATAAATTGGCATACATACTATTTTCAAAATAAAGGAACTTCCATCAGTTTGAAGATTTACATGATATAATTTGATTTAAATGCCTTTAAATAGTAATGCATTCACAGTTAAAAACCTTAACAACCATGGCTATAACAATAGTAATAGCTGTAATTTTTTTAAGTTTTTAAAAGATTTTATTTATTTATTTTTAGACAGAAGCGAAGGGAGGGAGAAAGAGACGGAGAGAAACATCAATGTGTGGTTGCCTCTCATGTGGCCCCCACCCCAAGCATGTGCCCCGACTGGGAATCGAACCTGTGACCCTTTGGTTTGCAGCCCACACTCAATCCACTGAGCTACACCAGCCAGGGCTAATAACTGTAATTTTTTGAGCAGTTAGTAGCCCAGAACTATGCCTCGCACTGGACATATTTTATTTCATGTGATACCCATCCCAATTAACAGTATTTTTTCTATTTCTTTTTAATTGTGGTAAAAACATATGACCCAAAATTTACCATAATAATCATTTTTAAGTGTAGAGTTCAGTAATGTTATGCATATTCACATTGTTGCATAGCCAATCTCCAGACCTTTTTTATCTTGCAAAAGCAAAACACTGTCAGTCCCTATTAAACAATTACTCCCCAGCTCCCTTCCCCTAGCCTCTGGCAACCACCATTCTTCTAATTGCTATGAGTTTGTATTCATTCCCATTTTATAACTGAGGAAACTGAGACACAAAGAACTTAAGAAATTTGTTACATATCTGCCCTGTAACTAGTAGATATAGAGTTGGGATAAAACCTGGCTCTAACTGATCCAGAGCATGTGTTCCTGTCCTATACCCTGGGTTTATCAATTGAAAAATATTCTGAGTGGGATTCTTGACTGCCTGAATCAGAATCATCAGCAGGGGGCGGGGGCCAAGGGGAGGGAGTACAAGCAGACTCTTGGGCTGGATCCTATATGGTTTGATGCAGGCCTAGGGGTTGACCAGGAATTCTCTGATGATTCAAACACACATTTAAGTTTGAGAAGCTCTGTTTTAGCCCCCTTGGGTAGAAACAGTTAGGCTGGCTTTGATATGGGTTCAATCCCCAGCCCTCAAGGAGCTTACAGTTTGCTGGAGGAACAGGAAAGAAGCAGATTCTACATAATGCAAGGAGAATTAGAGGAAACGCCAGTGTGATGAGCATGGAGCAATCAGATGATCTGAAAGGGCTGCCCTTTCCAATCAGGATTGTCTTGGTCAGAGTACACAGCTCACTTGGATACGATGTCACGTACCTACAGCACGCTATGCATTCCCTGCTACAGTTGCAATGGAGCTTATTGCGCAATGGACTTTTATTCAACAATTACATATTGAGTTGTTTGTTGTAAAAAAAATGATTGGTCAATCACTTTGGCACATCTTACTATACACATGTAAATCTCCTGGGTGTTATCTGCATAAGAAGAAAAACAATTATTATTGGGCTATACGTAGTTTTTCTAACACTTTGGTCATTGCCTGGTGGCAAGTTAGGCACTGTGAATTTTATCAGACCCTGAAGTTCTTCATGGGGGAGAATCTGACTTATAATTTGATGGCAAAAGTAGATGATGATGGTGGTGATGACAATAGTGATCATATCTATGGGAAATATTCAAATGTTTTACATTTCTGACAGTTAGTACTTGAGATTTTTTTCTCTGGAGTACTCAAAGAGTAATTTTCTAGAAGCCATAGTTGATCTAATGCTTTCCCTACTCACTTTATTTTCAAATAACTTCTTTGGGCATTTAGGGAGTTCACCCTGGTGCCTTTCAATGATGGTGTTGGGGCAATTCCTTATGAGGGGGAGTTCTCTGTTGACATTAATGACAGTGTTTGAGCAGAGCTGTTATAGTCCTTCTTTCTCTTCCTCTGACTCTAAGTCCTACACCCAATGAATTATTTATCTCACAACAGTTCCCAGGGAATTCTTAAAATTTTAAGTCAGTGTTGGCCATTATCAAATTTCTCTTCAGGATCTTGGTTGTGTTTCTACTTGCTAAACCCTCTCAGGCCCAGCCATGACCTCCAGTGATATAACTCTTCCTTACCCACAAAGTCAACTGCTCCTTGATATCCCTCAAAATGGGTGAAGATGATGCTCTGGTAGACATTGTTGCTTTCTTTCCAATTTTTTCAACTTACCACCTTGGTCCTAGTATGGCCTTGGTCCCCTCACAATTTGATTATGATGTTCCTGCTAAGGAGTAAATTTGGTTGCCTGTCCCCCAAAGCTCAGTGGGGAGGCTGCCCGGCTCCTAGGCTGGCTGAGAGGTCTCAGTGAGAGAGTGCTGGGACACCCAACAGGAGAGTTGCACCTTCCTAACTGGGATCCGGCTGCAATTTTTTCTAAAACATCGAATAGGATCATCCATTTGCTTAAAAACCTGCTTTGGCTCCCTTTGGACTCACAGGATCAAGTGCAATCTCCTTGGCAGGGACCCTTGGGCTCCACTGGTGAGACCAGGCCCTGCCTCTGCTCTCAGCGTGTCTCCTGTCGGTGCCTAACACACTGTTCTCTGCTCTCAAGTTCCTCTCCGGGTCTGTCTGGCAAACTTCTTGGGCTTCAAGACACAGGAATGCCACAGTCCCTGTAGGGCTAATCCATCTCCTTTCTTCCCTTACGCAGCCTCCTTTTGTAGCCCTTGTCACACTCAGAATTTTCTAATTGTTTACATGGCCGCCTTTCTCACTATGCTGTGAGGCTCTTGAGGGAGGTGGCCCCATCTCGTATTTCTTTGAATTCACAGAACCCAGTACCCATAATGCGGCTCAGAGTGGAGCTTGGTTCTTTTGTGGGGCCAGAGCTGGGTGACTGAGGGGGCCATGATATAGGAAGATAGAATCTGTCTTCTGTTTCTCCTTTCCTTTATCTGCTGGTGTCTTTCTACCCTGCTTGATTTTTCCCTGGTCTGGTAATACTCACTGGTCAGTTGGCTGACACTTGCTGAGTTTCCAGTAGGACACAGTATCTAACCTCAACAAATGTGATGCAGGGTTGGGGTCAGGTTAACTCATGCAAATGACTTAATAGTTAAAATGCAAATGTGTATATTGTGTTAGTGATACAAGGACAGAGGAGCCACAGAAAGAGCTGTCAAATCAAGGACAGTCCTTCCCGGGTACGACTTTGAAAAATAGGTACTTTTCTTTTTTTTCTTTTTAAATGATTATGCTATTACAGTTGTCCCAATTTTTCCCCATTTGCCCCCCTCCACCCAGCATTTCCACTCCCTCTCCGCCACCCCAACCATTGTTCATGCCCATGGATCGATCATGCATATAAGTTCTTTGGCTACTCCATTTCCTATACTTGCTCTTAACATCCCCCTGCCTATTTTGAACTAACAATTTGTACTTCTTAATCCCTTCACCTTTTCCCACATTCTCCCAGACCCCCTTCTCACTGGGCACAATCCCAATGTTCTCCGTATCCGTGACTCTGCCTCTGTTCTTCTTGTTTACTTAGTCTGTTTTTTAGATTCAGTTGTTGATAGCTATGTATTTATTGCCATTTTAATGTTCATAGTTCTGATCTTCTTTTTCTTAAATAAGTCCCTTTAGCATTTCATATAAGAATGGTTTGGTGATGATGAACTCCTTTAGCTTTACCTTGTCTAGCAAGCACTTAATCAGCCCTTTAATTCAAAATGATAGCTTTGCTGGATAGAGTCATCTTGGATGTAGGTCCTTGCTTTTCATCACTTTGAGTACTTCTTGTCAGCCCTTTCTAGCCTGCAAAGTGTCTTTTGATAAATCAGCTGATAGTCTTATGGTATCTCCTTTGCAGGTAATTATCTGCTTTTCTCTTGCTGCTTTTAAGATTCTCTCTTTATCTTTAACTTTTGGCATTTTAATTATGATGTATCTTGGTGTGGTCCTTTTTGGGTCCATCTTGTTTGGGACTTTCTGTGCTTCCTGGACTTGTATGTCTATTTCCTTCACCAAAGTAGGGAAGTTTTTGTTTATGATTTTTTCAAATAGGTTTCCAATTTCTTGCTCTTTCTTTTCTCCTTCTGGCACTCCTATGACATGAATGTTGGAATGTTTGAAGTTGTCCCAGAGGCTCCTTACACTATCCTAAAAATTTTTAAAAGATTTTATTTATTTATTTTTAGAGAGAGGAAAAGGGAAGGAGACACACATCATTGTTCAAGAGAGAAACAGTTGCTTCTTACACGCCCCCGAATGAGGACCTGGCCTGCAAATCAGGCATGTGCCCTGACTAGGAATTGAACCAGTGGCTTTTCAGTTTGCAGGCCAGTGCTCAATCCACTGAGCCACCCCAGCCAGAGCTATTCTCGATATTTTGGATTCTTTTTTCTTCTTGGTATACTGATTGGATGTCTTTTTCTGCTTTATGTTCCAAATCATTGATTTGATTCTTGGCTTCATCCGCTCCACTGTTGATTCTCTGTAAATTGTTCTTTACTTCAGTTAGTATAGCCTTTATTATTGCTTGGGTCTTTTTTATGTTGTTGAAGTGTCCAATGAGTTCCCTGAGTATCCTTATAACCTGTGTTTTGAACTCTACATCTGATAGATTGCTTATCTGCATTTTGTTTAGTTCTTTTCCTGCAGTTTTGATCTGTTCTTTCATTTGGGGTGTTTGTCTCTTCATTTTGGCAGCCTCCCTGTTTGTTTCTATGTATTAGATAGAGCTGCTTTGACTCCATGTCTTGGCAGAGTGGCCTAATGCAGCAGGTGTCCTGTAGGGTCCACTAGCATAGCCTCCCCTATCTCCCAAGCCGTGTACTTGAGGTGATCCCTCCATAGGGGCTGAGTACTCCTTCCTTTTGTAGAGAAGCCTTGATTGCTGTCAGCAGGTCAATGGGAGGGATTTACCCAGTCCAGACAGCTGGTAGGACTGGCTGTGACCCCTGGCCAGCAACCACCTCCCTCTGTGGCTTGTGGAGGTGGTTGAGTGGTGCTCTGATGTGGTCTGTAACTGTCTACTGGGTGCACAGGCTCTGGGTGTTCCAGGTGGTGCAGGCTAAAGTCACCCTCTACCTGTGTTCTGTCTGGGGCTCCTTGGTGTAAGTCTAAAGTGATCTGCAGGTGGCAGCTGCTAGTGCTGGCCAGGGGCCACTCAGTGAGAGGGACATAGACTGAGCTCAGCTGTTGCTTGTCTGAACGGATTTGGGGAAGTCTGAAGCCCTTGCCTAGCCCAGCCCTTCACATGGGAAGCCACTGTCATCAGGGTGGGAGGGTTGCTTGGGTGGGTCTGTAAGTTGGACGTGGTGGACCCCTAGGAAATCACCAGGGCAGGGCTTACCGTGTGAGCCAGGTTGATGGAGATTCAGATATAGCACTGCTGTACTGTGGCTCTGTGTGGGGAGGGCTCAGAAAAGGGGCAAAGGCCACTGTCTACAGTTCTGTCTGGAAGAAAGTTGTCCCCAAGCTCTTGCCCTGATGCCAGACACTTCAATTCCTCCCTGTAGGCCACTGGTGCCCTTCAAGCCACTGCCCTGGTGCTGGGGCCCAGAATGAGTGAGTCTGAATAAGTGCACATGTGGTGCAAGGCTCTTTAAGAGAAGTCCAAGGATCCTAGTTTCTTCCTGACCCAACCCACACTGGTTTTTACAGCCAGAAGTTTTGGGGACTTACCTTTCTGGCACTGGAATCCTGGGCTGGGTGTTCTGGTATGAGGGTTGGATCCCTTTCCCAAGATATCCCTCCATTTTGTATCCACCACACATGGGTTCAAGATCACTTGGTGCCAGTCTCAGTCCTTCCTACTCATCTAGATGAAGGTGGTTTCTTTAATTCCTTAGTTGTCAGACTTCCATACAGCTCAATTTTCTCATGGTTCTGAGTGATGCTTGTTTCATATTTTAGTTGTAATTTTGCTGTGGTTGTGGGAAGAGGCAAGCCATATTTACCTATGGTTCTATCTTGGCGAGAAATCCAGGAATAGGGACTTTAAAAGTCAGGTTTAGAAGGTCAGGGATGCCAAAATGAAGGTCAAGAGAGGTATAGGGGAACGGGCAGTAGCACATTGAGACTGAGAGTGGGGTTGGCTTTCTCTCTTTTCCTCAAGAGCCCCGTGTTTCTGGTCACCAGTGACTCAATAGATCAAGTAAAACAAAGGAGTACAGTATGAGATACCAGATCTTTCTGTGGCTCTGTGGATGAAAAGAATACTCTAGGGCCTGAGGAAAGGGAACCTAAACTAGCCCAAATTAAAGCAATATGGAAGACAGACATTTTAAAACATTGGTTCTGCTACTCATGAGCTACTTTACTTTATGACAAAGCACATAAGACCTGGACTCTGCTTGATGAAGCAAGACTGGAACTCACTGGAATCCCTCTGTTCTTGCTGCCTGCCCTGATGTGCCCTAGTCTTGCTCCTTCTGGATCCTAAGGAGAGGAAGTTAAACCACTTTTTCCTTTCCTTTATTCTGGGAACTTTCCCTCTGTCCATTGGTGGTCCAGGGACCCAACACTGGAAAAGCTAAGAGCTGGCCCTGCCCATCTCAGCATTGCTTCTGAGTGTGACCATTATGGATGGACTGACCCGCATCCACAGATGGCTCATCCACAGATGCCAAGAGAGGATAGTTCATCCTTCCTCAAGGAGTAACTGTGGTTTATACTCTTATAGCCTTCAGTAAGCCCTAGGATATTTGTTTCCAAACTAAAAATTGGAAGAGTTCAATCTTATTAAGAAGAATCACTACCAAAAAAAATGTTTTCATCTGATAGTACTTTACACTTTTATAAAATATTTTCAAAGACATTTTCTCACTTGTAGTAGTGAAGGCATGGTTCTTTCTTTTGTTTTTTTTAAGATTTTATTTATTTATTTTCAGAGAGAGAAGGGAGGGAGAAAGAACAATGTATGGTTGCCTCTCACATGGCCCCCACCGGGGACCTGACCTGCAACCCAGGCATGTGCGCCGACTAGGAACCGAACCGGGCCCCTCTGGTTCCCAGCCCGCGCTCAATCCACTGAGCTACACCAGCCGGGCTGGTTCTTTCTTTTTTAAAAAGATTTTATTTATTTATTTTTAGACAGAGGGATAGGGAGAGAGAAAGAGAGGGAGAGAAACATCAATGTGTGGTTGCCTCTCGCGTGCCCCCTACTGGGGACCTAGCCTGCAACCTAGGTATGTGCCCTGACCAGGAAATTGAACTGGTGACCTTTGGTTTGCAGGCTGGTGCTCAATCCACTGAGCCACACCGGCCAGGGCAGCATGGTTATTTCTGATTAACAGATGCAAACACTGTTGTTCAGTATTAATCTTTTTAAAGGAATTTACTAATGTGAGAAGGAGAGGATTAGAATCTAAGGCTTTTCATCCCAAATCTCAAACTCTTCCCCCTAATCTATATATCTCAAAGTATGGCTGTTAATTGTGGTACTTGTGATGATTATATAAAAATTTTAAATATGTTTTCTCTATATAGAGTATACTATATATTTTAAAATTTTATTTTGACGTCATGTATAAAAAATAACTAGCATATGTAAATAGTTATTTCATAGACATTATTACTTAAGATGAAGCTAAAAAATAATGATATATAAGTAAGGTGCAGATAAGCAAATATGTGAAAATGCAATTTTAGTAACTGAATTTGGAAACTACTAAAATATAACATGCTTCTATCCTGAGTTTCCATTTGAAAGCTCTTATTGTAATTATTTTGATATAAGAGATACCAAAGGACATTTTCAGTGAGAAAAGAAAAGTAACAGCCCGGCTGGTATAGCTCAGTGGATTGAGCGCGGGCTGGGAACCAGAGGGTCCCAGTTCAATTCCCAGTCGGGGCACATGCCTGGGTTGCGGGCCAGGTCCCCAATGAGGGCCATGTGAGAGGCAACCATACATTGCTCTTTCTCCCTCCCTTCTCCTCTCTCTGAAAGTAAATAAATAAAATATTAAAAAAAAAAAAAGAATGCTTTTAAATAAAAAAAAAAAAGAAAAGTAACAATAAATGTGTGACTAACATTTTAGGTTCTGAAAAAGAAAACCCAAAACATTTATGAGAAGGGTTAAAGACAGTGACATTTCATCCTTATATTGCTTCTGAATATCAGTAACCATTTGTTTTATGAATAAACATCTTTTAAAATTACCATTAAAAGAGTAAAAGAATAGCTCTGGCTGGTGTAGCTCAGTGGATTGAGCGTGGGCTGCGAACCAAGAGTCGCCAGTTCAATTCCCAGTCAGGGCACATGCCTGGGCTGCGAGCTAGGTCCCCAGTGGGGGCCACCTGAGAGGCACTGATGGTTCTCTCCCTCCCTTCCCTTCTCTCTAAAAATAAATAAAAATCTTTAAAAGAAAAGAGTAAAAGAATATTATTGACGACTTGGGAACTAGAGAACATTTTTAACACCTTAGATTGTAGTGATAATTTGATACGTATTTTAATAATGTTTTGAATTAAAATTCAATACCATTTACATCTATGGCCAGAGAACTTACAGATACTAATGTGTCTCTATGTGACATTTCTAAAAGTTTTACTGAAGTTGCTCAACATGGACAACAGCTCACATTGGGCTAATCTCTCATTACTACTAGCACTGAAATTCTGACAGATGACATTCCATGGCTTATGATGGGGAAGACTTGTAAATGATTCATAAGAATGAAACAGTTGGATTATCTGAAGGGAGTTAGTTCCGTTCCCGGTTGGGGAATGCAATGACAACTCGAGCCTATTGAACTGCTTGGGAAGGTCCTCGCAGCCCCTGTCTCAGAGTGGGTGTGAGATGTGGAGGGTCCTGCATCCTGGGCAGCCTACTGGATCTATTTTCCAAGTTCTGAAAGGTGGAAAAGTCTGGAGAAGCTCCCTCTCTATCCCTACCATCTTTTTTGCCCTGTAGCTCTGGCTATAAAGGGAGCACAGAACCATCCATGGAGAATGGAATGGAGGGCCCTGTGTGCTCCCAGCAGAGTTCCACCTGTCAGATCAGTACTGGCCTGAGAGGCCACCAGGGATGACCTGGCCAAGCGGCCCCTCTGTGACTTTCCAAAAAACAGAAATGTCAGCTCTCCAGGATGGCTGCTTTCTGAGGTGGTATTCAATAGCTACGAGAGACAAAAAGTACACAAAGACACCTGGAGAGAAAGGGACTTGCTTCTCTGGGTTCTCCCATTTGAAGCAGGGGTTAGGAAAATGGGCTTTTGAGTCAGCTATACCTGAATTTGAACCCAGACTCTTCCTTTTGTTGTGTGTGATCCACAGCAAATAATGTTACTTTTTTGAGCCTCAGTTGCTTCACCTCTACAATAGGGACGATAATAGCTCCCTTGTAGAGTTATTGTGAGCATTAAATAAGATCATGTATACAACGGCCTGTCACAAACAGGCTCTCAGCGCATGGAAGCTGCAGCTGCTACCACTGCTGTCATTACCGTCACCACTGCTGTGACGTGTCCTGGCTGAAGCTGCTGCCACTACCACTACCAATGCTGTCACCTCTACTTGATTGCTGTTACTACCACCACGATCACTGCTACAGTATTATAGCTACTGCTCTTTTTAGCCAGAGATTATTTAATTCCATATGTCACAGAAAGGCCTAGTGAGAGGCAGAGTGTTTGAATCATTAAAGGATTTTATGATTTCAGGGTAGCTTTAAGGGTTCTAAGAGACATCAGGGTTCTTGAAGATGCAATAAGAAGAGGCCAACTCATGCCTAAAGCTTTCTATCCCCTCTAAACTTTTAAAAGATTTTATTTATTTATTATTTATTTTTTAGAGAGGAAAGGAGGGAGAAAGCGAGGGAGAGAAACAATGATGTGCGAGAGAGACATCAATCAGCTTCCTTTTGCACATCCCCAACTGGATACTGGCCCGCTGCAACCCAGGCATGTGCCCTGACTGGGAATCGAACCAGCAACCTTTTTGTTCACAGGCTGGGGCTCAACCTCTGAGCCATACCAGCCAGGGCTAAACTCTTTCCTTAAAAAGAATTTATTGATTGATTTTAGAGAGAGACAAAGGTGTGTGGGGGAGGAGGGAGGGAGAGAGAGAGAAAGAGAGAGAGAAGAAACAGATTTGTTGTTCCACTTATTTATGCATTTATTGGTTTATTCTTATATGTCACCTGTCCAGGGATTCAACCCACAACCTTGGCGTATCAGGTCAATGCTCTAACCAACTGAGCTACCCAGCCTGCGCCTCTCTAAACTCTTATAAACTAGACTCTAGACGTGGGGTGCTATATATTTGACACAGCATCAGTATTTGAAAACAATGTACTGAATAGAATTTTAAAACTTAGAATATCAGCTGGAGGAGCTACTAATCAAATGCAGGTGACCTGAAATCGGGAGCACAGCCTTTGCTGGAGGAGGTAATGGAAGGAAGGACAGAGGATGAGCAGGATAAGGAAGTTCTAGCAAAGACAAAGGCCCCATTGGTTTGTAAAAAAGGAGGAAATGCCTTGGCATGTGGCTGTTGCGTAGATGTAAAATGAATAGACATCATTAGCATTTTGTTCTTTAAAAAGGAATGATTTAGCTTTAACTCTACATAGAAAATAGAAACAGTATTGTACATTTGTTAAGATTAATTTGGGACTTTACCAACAGTTTTAGCAAGTTGGAGAAGAAAAAAAGCTGGAGAAGGTTTGGAAAATGAATTTGGCAGGGCAGGTGGAGGTGGCTGAACAGTAGGGAGGAAAGCTGAGGTGCATGTTTGGGTCAATTATCTTAATATGTGACCAGTCCAGACTCGTCTACTGCCCAGATGGAGGGTCTCAGTGGACCAGAGCCATCCTTACTTCACAAATGGATAAGGAAGACCAAAGGTGCCTTCTGTTTTTAAAATTCTTCTCAGAGGTCATAAAATGTAGGCAGCAAGATTTATCTTTAATTTTTTTCAGGCAGAGTGATCAGACAGAAATAGACAAGTTTTTGTTTTAATATCTTCTGATAAGGAAGTCTAAAAAAATCAAGCCAAGTTCGCCATGTGGAAAGCTGCCTACTGAGGTGAAACAATTGGATTTATAAGCATGTTGCAAAATCAAAAGGAGTTTCCACATTTGCTAGATATTGTGCTTAATTCTCCCAGTTTTTTATAGGTTTACTGTGGTATAATTTGCATACTATAAAATTTACCCATTGTTAAGTTTGTATAATTCATTGATTTTTTAGTCATTATCTAGAGTTCTGAAACTATCACCTCCCTTCCAGATTGTTTTTTCAAAAGTAGAAACGTTGTTTGCAAATACTTTTTTAACGCTGAGATAAATGTGTAAATATTTTTATTTAATTTAGAATATTTCATGTCAAATTTATGCTGGTATTGCCTACGAGAAAAGCACAGAATGAAGGCCATTTTAGCAGCTTGCAGCTAAGACCAATAATGTTAACTTCTATTTTATATAGTCTAGACTTATTCTTTCTTGGGAAAACACATCTAACCAAACAAATATTAACTAGAAGCTAACTTTAAAGGAGCTACTAATCCATAACTAACTGATAACAGTAATTGATGCAGTAAGTGGTGGCATTTTTTTCTTTCCATTTTTCTAGAAGGAAACAAAAGGTCAGCATCATATATACTGTTAAAAAAGTATAATGAGCCCTGGCTGGGAAGCTCATTTGGTTAGAGCGTCATCCCCATATGCCAAGATTGTGGGTTCAATCCCTGGTCAGGGCACATAAAAGAAGCAACCAATGAATGCATAAACAAGTGGAAAAACAAATTGATGTTTCTCTCTTTCTCTTCCCTTTCCTCTCTCTCTAAAATCAATAAATAAAAGCACAACAGATAATTTTTAACAGTGTCAGAAATTTAGAAATCAGTTTGCTAAATAGTATTTACTAACCCTATATTGTGTTCCTATTTCTGTCCAAGATGCTGCAGGGCTGTAAGTGATACAGAAGAGAGAATTCTTTACTCCCTAGGGTAGTGGTAAGAAATACCCCTTTTTTTTCCACTGAGATCCACTAACCTAAAATGGAAAAAAAAAATGAATCATAGAAAATCTTGATTTATATATTTTAATAATAAAATTTCATTTATCTGCCTTTAATATAAAAAAGAATTCAAAAATTCTTTAATAAATACAACAAAAATTAAAAGAATGCTCTGATTTTCTCTATTAAAATCACTTAAAGGAGAGAAGGCAAGGGATGATGGGGGATATAGATGATGTAGTGAGAAAGAAAAATATTAAGAAAAGGAAGAAACAAGAAAGAATTCTTGGAGAAGATGATGAGAGAGGAATAGGAGACATACACAGACATACACATATAGAGCCAAACATACTAAGAGGGAGCAATACTGTAAAAGGAAGAGAAAGATGTCCAAGGAGTAAAACCATCCCTTCAGGGCCCTTATTTAGATCTTGCTATTAAAGACTCTGAAAGCCATGGTCCGTTTGTGCAACCACAGATGTAACTGAGAATGTGACTTTGGGAACCTGTCCTTTGAGGGAGATACAACCTAGGCTGGGACAAGATACTGCCTCTTTGCCAAAGGCTCCTAGTCTACTTTGGGAGACCGAAGGAATAAAACAGAATGAATGAAGGAATAGAGAGACTAATAAAACAGAATGGGGTTTGCAGTGATCAGAGCTAAGAAGTCTTTCTGGGGTAGGACGGGTGGAGAAGTACAGGATAGAACCGTGAGGGAGGGAGCCATGTGGAAAATAGTGGCTGGGAAGGCACACGGATACTCTGTGTTCTTTCTTGCCTCATCAGTTTCTGCTCATGCCAAAAAAAAAAAAAAAAAAAGTGTTTAACTAAGAAAAAGATGCTAATCTGAACTATCCGAATTCACATTTTATTTGTGACCAAATACTTTTAAGGTTTTGGTCATTAACGTGGGATTCTCTGCAACCAAAGTGAAACTGCATTTATGCCATGTTCATGTCTTTATTTATAAAGTAAGCCCAGAATTTTGGTTGGGATTCTATTATCACCTTGGCTGTGAGTGACCTCAGACAACTTCCAAATCCTTGTTGGGTTTTGGTGTATTAAGCTGCAAACTGAAGGGATCTAACTAGAAAATTTCTCAGACTTTATCCAACTAAAAAGTTTATTCTTTTTAGTTGAAGTTGAGCAAAAAAATCTTCAAAAATATAAACAAGAAAAAGTTATTTTGATTAAAATATATTTAAGAATGTGTTATAAATTAAGGATGGAGCAAACAACTTTAAAAGTTATCAGATTTAACCTACATACAAAAATCTCCTAACCTCTAATACTGAACCAGCCATTTGCCACTGAAAATATGTGAAATAGAATATGATCAGCATTAGAGTTGTATCACTTTGTTTTCAATGTTTAGAAATCTGCAATTTGTTGTTAATTAAATCAACCTTAAGGTCATCATTGGCAGACTCTCAGCTTTCCTAAGAATTTGACTTTTTAAAGTCAAAATTATGGCATATACTGGTATTTCTAAAAACATTAAAGAAACAAGGAAATAAATGTAATGTAATGAATAAGAATCTCAAAAGTAGAGTTGTATCCCTTCATCTTTCTTTTTCACTAGAAATCACTCCGTCAGATTTTAGTATTCCGACCCACAAATAAAGGGGGCAAGGCTGTGGGCGGTGGGAAGCCGGGTGTGGGAAGATACGTTGTTGTCTTTTAGTGGAACCAACCCTTTCTGTTGACAAAGGCAACGACCAAATCTGGAGATGGTTTATTTGATCTGCGTGAAAGGGTGGCAGTGGGATTTCTGGCACTTGAATAAGCAGAAACAATATTTTTGGCTAGAGAGACCTCCGAGTTCTCTCAGGGAGCCTTTTAGAAGGCCCTCTGGACCAAACAGTATTTCTTTTGTAAAGCCCTGCATTTGGTAACACAAATGAAAGGTGTGTGAGCTGCAATCGGATAACCTATGAAAATAATTTGCTCTCAATATTGGTGTGTGTGGGTGTGTGGGGGTATTCTTTGCAATTTTCTAGATGAAAAACTTACATGAGAAAAAACTTTTTTTTATCAAGATATAAGTTCCTAATTTATATTTCAGTAGAGGATTTGCTTATGAATACAAACATTAATTTGCATTGTTGCTGGCTCCAGTGAAATTAGAATGTTCCAGTTATGTGTGTTATTTACAGTTGTTATAGCAAGTTAGTGACTTTGTTTTTAACTTGTATAGTTGTTAATTGAATGTATGAACACTTCCCCTTCCTTGTTTTTTAGTCAGTTTGCGAAGCTATAACAAATGAAAAATCTTGAAAAAGTTAAACAAAATCCTTCTGAAACAAAATGAAGCACGTATGGTAATGATATCAATAAACCAGAATGCTTGAAAATGGAAAATGAAGCAAAGCCATATTTGCAGGCAGTTACTGCAGGTATAGGAATATTATAGCAAAGTACCTTTAAAAATTGGTCACATTGTACTACATTTTGCTATTCTTTCACATTTTTTTTTGTTAGAGCCTCCATTAGGAAAGAAATGATAAATTCTTATATTAAGATTTCTTGGGATTATCAATCATTTTTGAAAAGCAACTGTTTCCTTTAGCTGTCATTTTTGCCCAAGAAGTATGAATATGGAAAAAGAAAAAATTTAGTACTGAATTTATAATATAGACATGAAAAAATACACAGTATCATACATACATGAATGTATATATAGTCTATGTTATATTTATTTATTAACAAATTATAATTTCCACTGATATCAACTAACATTAACTAATTATTTGCTTGAGATATTTTCATTTCAATGATCCAATTTTCATACTACATACAATTCTTAGTTGATTAAAAAAACCTGTTAACAACTTACACAGATGTACACTTGAAACCTGTATGATTCTATTAACCAATGTCTCCCCAATAAATTTAATAAAAATTTAAAAACTGGTAAAATAATATTTTTAAATAGGCAATAATAAATTCAGCTAATGGAAAATTTTCAAATATTATTGGAATCAATATTACTATGAAAAAATAACATAAAAATAAAATTAACTTTCAAGAAAATCCTTTATAAATTTAAAACAAGTTACATGGAAGTGATTTATCCTGGCTAAAATATTTTATCAAATAATTCAAAGTTCAAATAATTAATGACATACAGCTTGCATCTCAAAATATATTTTTCTGGAAAAATGGAAGAAAGAATCCAGTTTGATTAATAGTGTGGATATGTATCTCACAAGTGATGTCAGCTAACTAGAAATATTTTAGTTTATGGGAATTAGAATAGGAACATGGAGTAATATGTGGAGTGTTCGGACATTTTTCAATAGGTTTAACAGGAGAAGATGACCTGAGTCCTTCATGTCAACCTAGAGCCTAATTATCAGTGAGGACTATTTTACCAGGCAAAATTCTTAAAGGAAACATAAGTATCATTATCTGCCAAACAGTGACAGATTATATGAGCAGATTATCATTATTTAATGTAAAGTATTGTCACCTGACATTAGGCTATGGGAATTAAACTTTCTTTCCTTAGAACTTTTAATTAAAATAAAACAAAAAATTCATATGATACCAAAGACTGAACCTCAATAATTTATCTACTCATGATCTAAGTATTCCCATGAATATTGTTATTGGGAGAGAAAAGGAAAAACAGGTAGAACTTTTATTTTTCAACAATAATTATTAAAACTATGAAACAATAATTATTATTGCTATAGAAAACACAATTACCAGCATTAACTGTACATTTCAGCTAAACCTTTGGTATTAGGGAAGAATATAATTTAAGATGGGAGCAAGAAGTAGGGAAAATAAAAATATGTAACTTTGCCTTCTTGGGTCATTTCTACTCAAAAACATTTCTTGAATGAAATTTTTCATCAGATAGTAAAAAAGGTCTTTTAGAAATTTGTGTCTCAGTGGGCTATAAACCATCAGTTTCTCATCACTGACAGAGTCATCTGTGCTTTGGACAAAGTAACCAAGGGTGTATGTTTTCATCAGTGATTCACATTTGAAATAAAACAGATTAGATGTTTGTTGGAAGCAATACTTCATACAACTGAGCAACCTATTTATACTAAACCTTTACAAACAGAACCCACATTATTTAAACCCCAAGACCTCTCAAGACCCAGAGTCACCTACTTGCAGACCCAATTTTTATGAGCAGCCAATTTATAGGCAAAGCGAAAGAAACATGCGAACTGGATAAAATAACCACATGTCCCCACTGGAAGCCCCATTACTTGAATCATTTAAACCATGCTGGACAAAGCACCAGGAGAATTTGCTGTAGGGAACAAGCCTACACAAATGGGGCAGGGAAGAAATGACCTAATAGTTAGTCTCCCTTCTGCCCTAATTTCTACGGTTTGATGTTAAGAAAAGCTGCCACACTGTTGTGAAAGCTTACACTCCAACAAGAGGGCATTTCTTACTTTAAAAAAAAATTCATAATTTAACATTTAAGTTGCCATCATCAAAAGGCAGGGACACCCTCAGACAATTTTCCCTGGGAACAATACTTTCCAGATACAATGAAAAAGTATTGTTTTTTCTTCATTCAGGAACTTAAATGCCAGTAAAAGAGTATGTTTGTAGTTTGGATTTTATTTGCTGGCTACTGAAATTTAGGGTAACCTCTCCCATACCCCTAGCTGCTTACATATGTCAAGTGGCATCATTTGATGGTATCCAATATGAAACCCAATGTAACACAAGGCTGGCCCAGACAGGAACTCTGCTCCGTCTGCTGTTTTGATGGTCCATATCTTGCCTCAGCTGATTATTTCAGTAGGAAGTATTTATCACATTCATGTCTGCAGCTGGCATAAGGTACACACAGAGGTGTAGAACATATAGGGACTGCGTGCGCAGGCAAGCATGGGAGAGAGTAGAGGATGGAGTTATTTGTACATATGAATGAAAAAGTACATGGCTCTTCTCTTTAGGTAAATATCTATGCTTGAGGATCTGGATTTTTTGGTCAAGATATAGAAGTGAGCATAAAATACAGTGTCAAGTTAAAAATATTTTTCGATGAACTGCAATGTTTTTCCAATGGCCACTACTGATTTGAAATGAAAGGATGCTATTCAAATGGGACGTTTCCAATATCACAGATTCTGCCTTTTGATTTTAAGTGCAAGTTTGTACAAAGACGATCTTGTGAGTCTGTGAAGGTGACCATGCATTCCTGGTTGGAATTGAAGGCAGGTATGCACAGTGAGAGGGTAGGAGTGACCTATTTAATATTGTTACTTACTTTCCCAAGTCCTGGGATTTTCAGGTATTTTTACTGCCAATGAAGAGTGTAAATGACACTTGTGACATTGGTGTCACTGGTTCACCACCGAAAACCAGTTTTGTCTTTTTTTTGGTAAGGAGGAATGTTTAACCTTTAGAACCTTAACACCGTGTCAACATTCTTTCTCTCCTAAGTACTTCTGCCTTGTGGGTATCAAAATCTCACTCCTAATGTAAGGAACAATGCCGATTTTAGATATTACCTCTAGGACAGATTTATAAATGCAACTTTCCCCCATCCTCTTAAAAAGAGGCACATGGTATTATTGCAAATAACCTTTAAGATAATTAACTGACAATGTTGCAACTAGCATAAAATCTTCCTTCAGGCAACACCTAATTTAAGTGTTACTGGCACAAAGTGGAGACAGATTGCGCATCACCACTGCAATATTTACATAGCAGAAACCCACAGAGCAGGAAACGCGAGGCTCAATGATGCACTAAATTAGGAACAACCGTACTCCAGTGTTAATTTGCTCTCCGTTCTATCCAAATCTCAGGTCCAGAAATTGGTACAAGCACATATACAATCTTCCACTCTTAAATGACTAAACCAGAGGAGATTTGTGTACTTTCCCCTTCCAATACTAAAATAACTTGAGATTTATTTCTTCTCTCCACAAGAACCATTTAATCAAACTGTGTATATTTCATTACAACTTGCTCTCACTTTGATCTAAAATTATTTTTCATAAATGCTGCATCAGAGTCTATAGAGAAAAACTAAACAGACTTCCATTTCCTCAAATGCTGCCAATACAGTTTATGAAAGGAATAAAATGAGAGACTTGAGAGCCAGTTGGTAAAATACTTAGGAATGTGGAAGGGCAAATTTACTTTAGGCGGGTTTCTCACTGAGTATTTTCCCCCCAGTACAAACCTTCCCCACCAAAATATGAGTTTTGTAAAAAAATCATTCAATGTTTTTTTATTCTTCCCCATGGTATTTTAAACGACAGTTTTATCCAAGGCATTAATAAAACATTTACCTTTCCCAGTTGTTGATGTTCTTTAAAGGCAGCGATCAGTTCCTCAGCCCATTTAATTTTTTCAGGGGAAGGAGAAAACTGCTCCTGAACGACTGCAATTTGGTTAGGGTGTATCACCTGCTTGCCTACAGGAAGATAAATAACACCAGAAACACAAATCAACAAACAAATGTCTCAACCATGAGAGGCTCCTGAATGCCTTACAGACCGTATACAGAATAACTCAATATTTTACAACATTTTAAAAAGAAAATAAGAGCAATTGGGCAGGATCTTCCAGAACACCCTGCGAGAACAAACAGGACAATGGGGAGTAACTGTGTTTCTGATCCTACAGAGACGCCACCTTGGTGCAGACAGCCTCTCACCGTGGCTTACAGGTAGAGTGGCCGAGAGGCTCGCTGAGTAACTGCTTTGGCTGGAACTTTAAAAGCAAATTAGAGTGATTATTTTGAAATAAAGTAGAAAAAATTATATGTTAATTCTTTCAAATTTTATAAATTGTCTTTGGCTTATTTTGTGCCATTATCTGCCTTCCACAATTTCTTTTAAAGCAGTCTGTTGGTTTTCATAAACCTTACAGAAGCAGCTATTACAACTATATTAATATCAAATAGTGTCTCACAATAATAATTTTTCTTTTTTTTAGATATAGTATGTCATTTCTAACCCCAATAGAAATTTAGATTTCAATGAAAAAATTTTATCCAGTACAGTGAAATAGAAGGCAGATTTGAACAGTGTGGTCTCTAAATTACTCCATTTAAACATGTTTAAATAAAAATTACAGAAAGTTTATGTAAAACATAACCAGATTTTCCCTTTTTTCTTATAGAATGAAGATTGGATATTTCCCTTTTATATAGATATTAGGCACCCCAGATGAACTCTTCTCTCTGTAGTAATAGTTTAAAAAAAGCTTTATGCTTCTTTTTGAAGTTTAAGTATCTTAAATAAAAACATTATATGAAGTGTCACAGGATTCTATGAAATCATGCAGTCATTTAAAAAAAACAGTTTAACAATCAGGGAAAAATGGAATATAATCAGGTCATTAATAAAATGAAACATAATTTTAATGTTATAATAGTGTTGAGGTTATATTTTATTACATAATAAAAGTATGGGCATATTTGATTCTTTAAAAATGAATGTACGCTTAATGATAATTTACTCTGCTAAATATTTTTGTTGACATATCAATTTGCTTTGCTTCTGAAGTAGATGTTTTAACATTTAGTCAGTAGAAATTTTATCTTTGGCATTTTAAAAAAGGTCAATTCCTATTACTGCCATTATCTTACCAAATAGAGAAAAGCACAATATTTGTAAAAATTGTTTTAGTATTTCATGAAAAAGATTTTAAGTGAATAAATACAGTGATATCTTTTCTCATGGTGGCATAATTAAAACATCCTCATATTGCTATTTCATTTTTAATCTGTCAGCATAACAATAAAACATTAAAACACTATATACATAAAGATGCCTTAAATTCTTTGAGGAGTAATTTCTGGGAACGAAAAGTATCAGTGATGGCAAATGAGAGTTTTTCCAGTTGTAGGCACTGAAATTAGACCTGAGCAATCTAATAGTTGCTACAGTATTATTAATAAAGGGTGTCAGTTCTGGTATTCTGTTTGTACTGTTAGTCCTGAATTTTATGATTTATGTACAAAATTTACACAGTATGTAAAAAGCCAGATTTCATGAGACCTTCTTGGTACAGCCACTATAATCTGAGGAACAAAACATAAACTATTTAAAATACAATAAAACTACTGATGGCTTGCAAGTACCCGTATTTTGGTAATGAGGCTAATTTTAAGGTATGTGTTAGGTTTTAGAAATTTATGAACATCCATATGTGAAGTTATCTTTTGTTGAATTTTATATACCCAAAAATTGAACATCAGACTTTAATACCATGTGGAAGCAAAGCAAATATTTTATACAGAAGAGTTGGTATTGACAAGTTACTGAGAGGGTGCAAAATTGGAAGACATTAAAATTTATGACCATGAAATCCTTTTTACAGTGCCACTTGATATATCATTCTTTAAATCAATCCCTGTCAAGTCTTTCAGGTACTGTATGATGATGTCATTTTTGTCTTCTACAAAAGACTGCAAAAAAGAAGAAAACCTATAGAGTTTCATAGTTACAATCTTTCTTCTCAGCATGTAGTACTGGAGTAACTGTGATGACTAATAAAGCTAAAGCTTTATTCCAAGATTTATTTTTGCTTTATTTTTATAAAAATAATTCCTAAAGTTAACAGCTATTTATATAGCTAATGCATTGATTTAGAATCTATCTACATGGATTGTGGCTCTGTGAAACAATGACTACGGAAAAACATCTAGAACCCACTGTTCCATGCATGGTTAACTTTTTACAAACTATAACTCATTAAAATTATACATAATTTTAAAAAATACAAAAAATCCTTGTAACATAGACTGTTTCTTATTAGTGTTACAGATAACACAATACTTTCATTGGATTTTACACCTTTCAACCACCTGCTTCAGATAGAATATATTCCCTTCCTTCCTCCCTCCCTTCCTCCCTCCCTCCCTCCCTTCCTTCCTTCCTCTCCTCCTTTCTTGTGCAAAGCCCAAGGTATGGCATTTAAATGATAAATAATTAGGACAAATAGATCATAAGTGGCCTGAAATACTCATGAAATCATTTATTGTTTAAAAATATTCTCTTATCAGACTAATTACCTTTTATTGGCATGGAGAAATATAATTGGGACAAAAAAGACCTTCTTGCTAAAAACTGCAAGATGGCTTTAAAGTGTAGTTCTTTATACTTTACTGACTCGTTCAGTGAAATATATAATAGGCACTGTACCCTCTGTGCCTCTCTTTCCCCCTTCCATTTTTTTGTGTGATTTAATACTCCCTGTTGTTGAGAAACAATGGTGCCAAGCCCATAAGCTCCTCATGCTGAGTTGGGCACAGTCTAGAAATTTAAATCTGATTTGAAGTAACTTGTCTTCTATGATTGAGTTAGGGACCAATTTAACTCAGTCCCGTATCTTGGAGAAACTCTCAAACTCCTTTAAAAGTTCTGGAGCAAACATTTACCCCAGAGGAAACTGAGGACACCCTGATTATACTAAGTGATGGGGGCAGAGGCCTGTATCAGTTCAGTGTTTTCTAATTTTTATTGCATTAGTGCCCATTTCATAGCAACATCTGGCTGCTTGGCAGCCAATGTCACACATTTTAGACCAACAACAACAGGGTCTATTAGATAGATTTCATGGAGTTTTTCTCCAACTTTCCATTTGGGTCACATCCTAAACAGTTGTTAGAAAAAGGCTGGTGACTCTCAGTCACTATTAAATGTAGGGAAGAATTATTGATAGTTCAGATGATTAAAAAATATTTCACTATAAGAGACTGCATTTATTTACTTATTAAACCAATTTGGTGGGAGGGTCACATTTTAACTCTTTATGTTAAAAACACAAAATCAAATGTCAGAGCTTTATTTAATTCTAATAAAACACTTAAATTGTTTCTTAAGCCTTTCAATTTTATTTTGGGTTAAATCATCATCCATTAGGATACCTTTTACATTTAAAGTCACCTTATGAAATGTTTCTTTAGTAATCCCTAACTGGACACATTTCAAAAATATTTACCAGAGGGATAGCAAGGATGCTTGTCTCTTTTCCCTATTATTTGGGTACATTTCTGATCATGATATTCTTAGAATTTTCAGCAGAAGAACAAAAAGAATACAAGATTTTATAGTATTTTTTTAACTTGTGTGTGTGTGCAATTGCAGAAAAGTATCTGGGTATAGAATCCTATTGTGGCTTCTCAAAATACAGATTTCTGTTGCAAAAACACAATTTTCGGTTGCTCTCTGGGCTCCTGGGGACCTGAGTGATCAGGTACACCAATCAACAGATATCCAGCCACCCGCACTCCAGGACTGGATTGTGAGGGACTGCTGATCTGAGTGATCTGAGTGCCCACCAATGCCTGTAGGTGTTGCCAGGTGCATAGGCACTTACTGGGAGGTGGAAGAGAAAAAAGGGGGCTTTGAAGTGGCAGAAGAATGAAAACATACTTATGAGTGAAAAAAAAATTTTTAAATCACCAGAATTTTTTTTTCAGAAATGAATTAACATTTTAACTACTGGAGGAAATTTTTCTTTGACCCATCAACCCAAACTATTAAGGCACTTCACCCCAAAACAATTTTTTTCTGTTTTGTTTTTGAGAGAGAGAGAGAGATTGATTCATCTGTTCTTCCACTTACTCATGAATTCATTGGTTGATTCCTGCATGTGCCCTGACCGGGGATCAAACCCACAACCTTGGTGCACCGTGATGATACTCCAACTAACTGAGCTACCTGGCCAGGGCCACCCAAAAACACTTCCATAATAGCCTCATCTCTTGCCTCATGTCAGCAAAAACTACAACAAAATACTTAAGAGGACAGAGAAAAAAAAGATCACTAATATAAAGAGAAAATAAGTGAATTTGTTTGTTGATTGTTAGAGTCAAAGAAAAACCTGACAATTTGTTGGGCAGATTCTTGCCCTGGGTGGCTTTTTCATGTTTCAAATAGTGGAGTAAGTATGTGAAATACCAGGCTATATTAGGAACACCAATTTCTGGTTAAATTTCTATCTGGAATGTTTGCAAATCTACACACTGCTTTCTAAGATATCATCAAGAATCATACCAGTAAATCCCATTGTAGCTCCTTCTCTGGACTGCCTGAGAAGCCCCTCTTCATCTCGAAAGTCAATGTACACCAGGTCTATGGCCTGTAGCCCAAAGGCCTTTGCTACAACAATAATCTTTTGTCGGGCATAGAGAATATCTTGGGTTTCTTTACTACTTGTTGCACCTGAAAATGGGATATTGACAGAAAAAGGAGACATTAACTTTGGAAACTGAACCTATACATCTGTTATAAAACCTCAGTTTGTGAAGACATCTATGTTCTCCTGAGAATTGCTCCCCAGCAAAATGATGATTCAAATATAAACAGAGAGAGAGATTGTGGAGGCAGAGTTAAATCTCATGTGTCACACTTGCAAGGCATCTTTCAGTATAATTTCTGGTGTGTGAATCAAGAAAAGGCCCCTCCACAACTCAGGGACGGGGATCACATGATGTGACAGGTCACCAGTGGCTCCTGGTTTGTTTTCTTCCTTCTTGCCATTACTTGGAAAGTGTCCGTCTAAAGGCAGCGCCACAAAAGGTGGCCACGCAGCTGTGCAAGGAAATGGTTAACTTCTCTCACGGGGCCCGGGGTTGCACATGTCGTGGCTGCAATGCTCCGTTATAACTGAGATGCTGAGCCAAATACTGCAGCTTCGGGTTTTGGATGGAGAACTTAGGGAAACAGAAGGTAGAAAGTGTCCACCAAACTACTGCCAACTCACTCTCTTGGAAGGACCGGTATTAAAATAATTTCCTTTTTTTCACCCCAGGAGTGGGAGGGACTGTCTGTTTATATTTGCTCAGGGAAAGCTTCTGTCTTCAGGTCACTGGGACTGTGGCCTTCAGGTCACAAGGACACACTGAAAACACTTGTGTCCTTGGCCTCTTTTCCAGATGCACTCAGTCTCTGGTTATACGTGCACTCGGCCCAGAGGCATTGTGCCCAAGTGGTAGGGACGACCGGTGAAAACAAGCATACTATCTCAATAAATATTTAATAATAACAGTTCTGAAATATATTTTAGGAGGAACTGAAAATCTATTTTAAATAATATTTACATACTACATTTCATATAGAAAATTATTCATTAAAGCAAATGTGAAATTGCTTTAAGTTTGTGTTAGGAGCCTTGATAGCCTTTAAACTGATGTGAAAACAAAATATTTAAGCAGTAGAGAGGTTTCACATATTACTTATCATGAACAAAGTAGATGCCGTATATTCCTGAACATGTCTGAGGCTGCAGCAGGCTTTTTATTAGTTATTTTATAAATGAATAGAAATAATAATGTTATGTTTTGAAAGCAAGAGAACTATGAGGTATCCTAAATTATCAAGAAGTATTGCCCATTCAGCTGAAAAACCATCATCATGGTTGGCAAATACATATATATTGTCATGTAAATGTCCGTTTGTGAAGGGGCAAAGATAAATATATACACATATACACAGAAGAGTGAGAGAGAGGGAGATAGATAGATAGATAGAGGCTTTGACACCTATGCTGGCTCGAAAATCTTCTCCTCCAAAAACAACAGCATCTAGAAAAAGACCCACTTGAGGCCCGGTCTTTACTGCTTCTTCACACACTGCCTGTAAAAAAAAGCAGAACAGAATGAATCTCACAGAAACACATGAATTAGGCAGCATGGTATGCATTTCAGTAACAGGGAGATCCAACTCTTAATAAACACAGTTTATTTAGGACAGGCTGAAAGCAGTCCTAAAAATGAAGCCCAAATGTACTCCTTTTGAAAGGCATTTAATATTGTCCAAGATAAGTATGCTGTATACACTAGCTTTGGATTTTATTAATATAGTTATTTAAGTACATTAATATAGTTATAATGTTCAATTGTAGTTAATACAATTTATAGAAAAACTTTGAATTAACTCATATTGATTGTACTATAAGTTATTTTGTATTTTTCCAAGATTTGTTTTTGCTTTAAGAGACTCAAACCATAAACATAAAGCCACAGGAGAAAGGAAAGAATTTTTAAGTCAACTAACTGGATTATTTGCATTTGGAACAAGATTTCTTAGTAAATGGTTTTAGGATGAAAGACATATAATACAAAAAACTACAATGCCAGAAGGGAAAATAAAAATGCAACAAGTCATCCCAGGTATATTAATAAGCCAATTTGACATTTCTGTGTGAAATAAGGATAAATAACAGGCATTGTAGACATAGCTGGGAATCTATAAAGGTGGAGATACAACATGCTGATATAGGTGGGTGAGGAAGACATGAGAAATGAGTTGAGGGCACTGCTGCTTAGCTTCAGGGGTTGTAAGTGCTTCTCAGTACACTGTGGAATGAGGAACAGCGCTAAAAATTAAAACAGCTGGTTTATATGAATCTAGCTGCATCTAAGGGATACGCTTTGATTATATTCCCAGAATTATACGGTGGGCTGGAAGAATGTATGGTTAGTGGTGTAAACACACTTGATCACAAGGCTTGAAGCAGCTCCCCAAACATTTGCCCTCTGCCCCTCCTGCATGGTCCAATAGGTCTCAAAGTTTCCTCTTAGAACCTTTACTCACATATAACCTTCCCAGAACAGTTCAACCATCTTTCCGTTTTGTTTTTAGAGATTTCTTTTCTCCTGCCCTCGCAGATAGGGTGCTACACTGATGTTCACAAGTCAGGTGGGATGTGAGGGGTACATTGGAAAACTATTTAAATGACCACTGATAAAAGGATTTTTTTTACAAGCTAGCTATTTTTTTTATTAAGGCAAATAGTTTGCTGCAACTGTACAATGCTGGAAACACTTGGCTCAGATAATTTCTTTGAAGGTTTATTAGGAAATATTTTATGTTCTAATGTGGTAAATTGAAATAATATACTACAAATTATTGGTATATACTAACAAATAGTAATCTTATCAACCAGATATTATGGATAATGTTGGTACAAAGAGACCAGAAAATTTCCCAATAAAAGGCAATTGTTACAAAGGAATAATTGAAAGTTAATTCATAAGGGTGACAAAATAAATTTTCATGCACATTTAATCTATAAATGTAATAATTCAAAGCGTATATTTACACAGTGATTATTTAATTAAAACTATTGCTAGAAATCTGCAATTTAAATATTTAGGACTGGGAAGTTTTTCCTTGCTACTTAGCCAATTTCTTTTCTAAGATGCTTACAGCCTGGTTTTGAGTAATTACAGATAATAAATTGTACTCAAGGTTTATTTTTCTTATAAATCTTTTCAGAAAGCTATTTTAAGTAGATGTTACAATAAAAAAAGAGTTCTCTGTAGTTAATAAAATACATACATTGGGGTTTTCTTACCTTAAAATTGAGCAAACCCATTGCAGTTTCCACAAAAGGGATTAAATTCATAGGTTGTTCAAGTTTTCGGCCTTTTAAGTAGAAGGAAAATTTGTCTGAAAACTAAAATCAAAAGTGTCATAGGTGATTAGTGGGGGGAAAATGTGCAATCACTGAAATGTAGACATAGAAGTAGTATTTAAGTCTTTTGACCTGAGGAAGTAATATCCCAGCCTCTTTAGTTCACACAAAAGAATTTTTTTAAAAAAGGGAAAGACCAAAGAAAAAAGGTAACAAAGTTCCCACCAAACGAAATAGTAAAACCCCAAGCATTATAATTTTTTTTCTAAAGGAGCAATTTGAGGCCTAGGAGCTAGAACTGGAAGGAGAGATTCTTGAGTTTAAATGTTTCCCTTGAAAACGTATTTACTTAAGACCTCTCACCCTCACTCCATTAAATGCAGGTGACAGGCCCCTAAAACAATGTGGTCTTGCCGTACCTGCCATTCTGTTTTTGCTTCACACCCAACACTGACATCAGTGTAACTGCTCAGCAGCCTTCTACGTGGAATCCATATTATTCATTATAGCACCGTTACCCTTTGTTCAGAAGGTTTTTCTTCATAATTTTTTAGCTTACCTAAAAAGACCTTAAAAAGGAAGTTTAATTCTTTGAAGACCAAAGCTCGCCAATTTTTTTCCATGAGACCAGTTCACAGCTAGCTCTGTGCTGCCAGTGGGGTAGCCCAAATTCCAAAATCTATCATCTGGAAACATACAAAAGCTCTTGCACAGATCTCCCCGCCCCCCTTTCAAAAGGGAAAAAACCCCACCACACTCTAAATTGTAAATCTACTAAGTCTATCTAGATCTAATAAGATGTGGAGAGATAAAAAACAAAAACAAACAAAAAAAGTGCTGGTATGACAAAGATATTTTTGTAAATAAGGATGAAAACATATATATCCATTTTAAATTTAAGGAATATTCAGCCATTAATGGATATCAAAGGAAAAGGGATTTTAATCATCTCTCCATTCAGTCTCAGTTGGGTAAATCATATCTAAGAGATTTGCATAAATATAAACCATCAAAGACTTTTCATCTTCAAAGGGGGCTTCAAGACCCTATAAGCTTTGTACTGTAATCATCGCAGGTCACCACCCTGCAGGAATAGGGCTGCTATGGCAACATAAAAAAAACTAATGCTTAAGGCTTAGCATAATATTCTGACTAATAGAAAGGAAACTCATTTTAAAAGCTGGCAGCCTATTTACCCGAAGCAGGATTAGAGGTGTTATTTCCCCTTTTAGCTGCCCCCTCCTTGCCTGTGCAGCACCCCCCCAAATCTAATCACTGGGATCTTTAAAAAGCTTTTGAGCAATTTGCAGTAACTTTACAATTAAGCTAAAATAAATCACAGCTTTCAGTAATGAAGAATTATTCCCAGTTGCTCCCACTGCCCCCTCCCTTCATCTGTCACCATCATCATCACCTTCTTAGTAACTTTGCAAGGAAAGGAATAACTCAACCAAAATTGCAAGAAGAGAAGGCTACAATTTAAAGGAACAAAATGTACAGTATTCCATGTAAATGAAAATAAAACATAACATGTCATATTTAAGCTGGAAAGTAGGTGTTACATATACAGTAGAGAAATTTTTTCTCATTAAAAAGACTTGAAACATTATTTGCCTCTATGCTTTGTGATATAAGTTATAACTACAAAAGTCATCAACTTTAAAAGTAGTAAACACTTGGCAATAAATTCCCCGTTCTCAGTGAGAAAAATCTCAAAAGCCTTTTGTTTTTAAGCCAATGGGGGCATTTAAAAATTAAATATTCTAGCCCATCCTCCTTCCCCTCCTCCCCTTCTTTCTTAAAAAACTGCATTAAGTACACACACAAAAGGTAACTAGTGGAGAAGTTTCAATTAATTTTTTCAAAAGGAGACGATTAAATGTTTCCGGCCTGGTAAAGTGTTCATTTCAGCGAGGTGGAGGGGACTGAGGGGTGGGGGAGAGGAAAAGAAGGGGAAAAAAATCACAAAGAGATTGGGGAGGAGATGAAGTAGCAGGGCTCAGCAATTCTTTCAATTCCAGTGCACACCCAATAGTGTGTTGGAAGAATGCACACTGCTCGGGATTTGTGGGAGAATTGTCCCACGACAAAAGAGGCAGAGTCACGCTTGTTATAGTCCAATAAGCCGTGCCAGTCAAACAAGAACCCACACTATCGACAAAAGGCCAGCAAGAGATTCTCACACAAAAGAAAACAAGGAAGCCCATCTTTCAGTTGTGCATCAGGCTCTGAATTTTATGCTTCACATAAATACAAACGGAGAGGAAAAAATAAACAGCCCAAAAGACTTCTGTTAACTAGAAATCCTATTTAGATTTTGGTATGTTCCTCAAATCCAGGGATTTTAAAACAGTGAACAGAAGCCGGAGTTCAAGGCTGGGGTGGGTCCTCCCTCTCACATGAGGATAAAATAGTGATAAATAGGCATTAACTATGAAACCAAAAAGGAACAGTAACTTCGGATTCTATTTCAATCAACTTAAGACATATTTGAACAGGCTAGGAACCCTTGAAGGTATTAACCTAGTATGACCAGTATCTCCCAGCCTCTGAGGGGTGACCTAGGAGAGGAGAAGTCCAGTGTAGAAAGTAAATACGGGTCCTTGAACACCGGCTTCAAGAAGGCACCAACACGGAGCTGTCCAACTGAAAAATAATGGCAGTTACGTGTGTAATTCTAAATTTTCTAGTGGCTACATTAAAAGAGTAAAATGAAATAGGTGAATTTAATTTTAATAATGTTAAAATTAACAATATATTCTAAACATTATCATTCAAATGTACAGTCACTATAAAAATTACAGAGATAATTTACATTTTTATGGGGGTAGGGTGGAGAGACTACAAAATCTTTAAAATCTTGTGTGTATTTTACACTTCCAGGACATCTCAATTTGGCCTTACCACATTTTAAGTGCACAGTAGCGACATGTGGCAGGCAGCCACAGCATTGGAAAGCACAGGTCCAACTTATCTACCTGCCATTAAAAAGGTGAGCAGTTTCCTCAGGAATTACAGCAACTCAGTGTATTGCTGCAGTTGCAGCCACAGCCTTAGAGTGATCCCAGATGTGGCATCAAATCGCCACTGTCCACATGCCCTTACCATGCTTCCAGCACTTATGTGTCACAGCCCGTCTGCCGTGGAGTGGCACAGCGGAATGTTATTTCACTCACCAGAGATCTGCAGAATCAGAGCAACCCCTACATAAAATCTCACCCGCCCCCACTTTAACAATGAAAACAATCATAGTATAATTAGGCCATTTCAAAGTTTTCTTAAGTAATTTGACATGCCAGGTTTTTATTGGCTGAAAAGTCTGTCATGAAACACAAACACACCTGTCAGCAATTTAAAAAGGAAGAACTGGAGAACTGTTCAGGAAATAATATCTGTGCTAATTAAAACCACTGATTAAAAGCTTCCTGTTTATTCCTCTGTTTGCCCTAAGGAGTAACCTTTACCTCTCTCTCCTCCTCTAGGTTCATTTTTTCATTTGTGTCTATGGTCTCTTCCAGTGAATCTGGCTGCGTAAGGGCCATTTACATCACTGCTCTCCCAGGTGGAGGGGTAGGGCCTGGCAGGACATAAGAAGGATCCAATTCTTAGGCAAGCTAGTTTTCAAGGTCTGCTCTGGAACGCCTACTGTGGGTGCTGTGTTATCCAAACCACAAATCTGATTAGGGAGCAGAAGCATCATTTCAAGAGTAGAGTTTTTCCATAGAACACTTTGGGCAAAGCCAGGTTCTCTTTGTGTGAAGAATATGGTCTCTTGAGCTCATTTCTTTTTCTGAATTCCCGTTCTGCTCTGTGTATATATTTTCAAAACTAGAAACACTCAAATGCTTCCTTTCTGCTGCTATTTCCTAGCCAGTCCTGAATCTTTAATTAAAGCAAAGCATTAGTGTCCCTGGCTGGGTAGCTCAGTTGGTTTGAGTGTCATCCCCAAATGCCTAGGGTGCGGGTTTGATCCCTGGTCAGGGCACATACAAGAAAGAATCAACCGATGAATGTGTAAGTAAGTAGAACAACAAATCAATGTTCCTCTCAGTCTCTCTTTCTCTCTCTTCTTTTACCTCTCTCTCTAAAACCAATAAATAAAAAATAAAATAATGCTAAGGATTAGCTACTCACCCACTGGATTTCTTCAGGACCTTCCACCTTCGGTAGCATTAGGCTGGAAGGAAGGACCTGGGATTGCAGGAGGGTCTCCAGGTCTTCTTCAGCCAGACCACTGGACACTGAGTTGATTCTCACACACTTCTCAGTTGGGCCCAGATCAAAGTCTTCAAGAGTTTTTACGATTCTTAATCGAGCTTCATTCTGTATTGATAAAATGTATCTCCTGTGAAACTGTCACGTAGTTTCAGAGCCTGAGCACCATTACTATATCTACAAATTCCCTGTTTACCAAATAAGTGGTATTTGAAATAAGTCATCCAGTCTGATAGGCAAGTGATTGCTTTCCAGACTTCATTCAAGGTGACGGTAACACAGGTGATGGCCCCTACAATGCCTACCAGCATACTCCTAAATAGTGGTGTCATCTTGCGCATTAGCATTACTTTTCAATTGCAAAGGTAAATTAATTGATAGGTAGTATTTATTGAGAATTTACTAAGAACTAGGCATGGTTCTAAGTCTTCTACCTGCAATTTCTCACTTAATAAATATGAGAAGCTAGATAACATGGGCAATGACAGTCTCATCTGTCGGCATATTCATATTAGGGAAAAAATAAAAATTTGTTTTTCTTTTTCCACACGCTTCATGCATTTTCATTCACTTAAAAATTTTTTTGCAACTTAGTTGAATCTTGACATTCAATTAGGAAGGCAGTCACAGGAAAATGACACTCCACACTACCAAAAAGCTCCAACATAATGAAATGGTAGGAAATAGTATCACTGAGAAACCCTTTTGTGAAGGGTAGACATTTTTTCCTTTGATTTGACAGTCTTTGCTCCAGTTAAGGAAAGCTGGAAGGTTGCAAGTTCGCTTCAGTATTGGAACTGTCCTCAGAAAGACTGTATGGAAACAAGTGTGTCATTTATTGGCTTTGAGCTGGGCTGATGACGGTGAGCGAGGGAGGGAGAGGAGTGCATTTTCATTGAGGGGGTGGCATTTGGAGTTGAGGGAAAAAAGCATTTTAGGTCATACTTCCTGCCAATTTCAGATTCAAAAACAAATTCCCCTAACTTGCCAACAGCCCTCAATAAATTTTCTTTGTCAGAATGAATATGTATCACAAGTAGTTTCATTTGGGAAGGGTTTTTATGATACTAATAAAACTTTAAAGCTTCTCACTGCTCATGAATGTAGTTTAAAAAAAAGTCTTAACAATATGCAACCATTTGAACAGCAGTGCTTATCTAGGAAAATAGCAAACCAAAATGGAGACAAAAAAAAGAATTATTGGAGCTGATATTGAGTCTAAGTCTAATCAACAAGACAAGCCAGGATGGCTGTAGGTCTACAACCTAGTGGAAGCAGGGAAGGCTTCCAAATGTGGTCTGAATTAAACAGTGTGAGAAAACAGTAGCTTAGAGTTGTCAGGGTAGCTGGAAACAGGGCACATAAGACCAGTTTAAGACAGCTCTGTGGAGTCCCGATTTACAGAGCTCTGACTGCCAGTGATTACACCAAGCGTAGGGAAAAGCAAGAGAGTGCTGCCTCTAGCTAAAGTGAAGGACGATGCAGCCAGCATTGGCTTGGTTCCACACCATGCTGTTGGCCATTCCATAGCTATACAACTCATCCGCTGCTCTACCATGCCCTCTCGTTACATCCACGAAATACGTAAATCCTGAAGGTGAAAAGCGGAAGTTCACTCAATCAATATCATGGTTCCAGACCTCTAGAGTTGGCGAGAGAAATGTTTCCAGCTCTTTGGCAGTGCACATATTCGATACATGGCCTCAGAGAAGCTAAAATGTAGCCTGCACAGCTCCAAACTCAGACTGCTGCAGCCCATAAACGATTCGACTTGCAAGATTTCTTTCAGTAGCAGGGCTGGCTTGTGAAGGGCCTGTTGGGACAGAGTGAATGGAAAATGGAAGGGAAGTAACTAGATCATATAGCCTGAAATGCATTTTAAAACTAGAGTTATTTGAATCTTCATCTCCATTCTCTAATCTGCATGTGTGCTCAGTTTCTTAAATCATTAATGCTGGTGTCCAACAAAATGTGACCTGTAGTTTTTTGTTGTTTCACTTGGGTTTGAAGGAGACTGTTTGTTCAAAGCTCATGTTCTAAACCAGTTCATGATTTTTATCTAAAGTCAGATTGCCATGGTTTCAGCACATTCTGGTTTACTTAGTAAAATTCTGCACTTGTGCAACTGGCTGCAAATGAAGTACCTAATTCCAACTTTAGGCATAATCTGATTAGTACTTTTCCTGTTATAATAATGAACAGCAAACAATCAGCATCTTATTAGATCTTTTTTTTTCTTTCTGGCTCAGAATTAAAACCAAGTTCTTTCCATTTCATCATTCTGTACCTTTCAAAAAAAAAAGATGGCTCAGATGTACACTGTCACACAACACCCTTATTCACTAACAGGCTGTTGCCTGTTGAAATTTACATAAATTAAGTGTGCATCCCTCTGCCATGCATCCCAAAATGTCCAGCTTCACTGAAACCAACCAACAAGCATGTTGATTTTTTTTTCTTTTTGGTAGTTTAATGGTGAAGTATGTTACTGTGCTAGCAAACACACCCATGCCATCTGTTGGATGAGAGGAAGGCAGTTTCTAAGAGCAATTAAGTTTAGTTCTGGGTGTTCAGCTAGAGAGAGCCACAGTCCAGCCAGTTGTGAAAAGAAATTGTGTTCATTCTGTTCTCTGCCTCTTCCTCTCTGTCCTCCCCGCTCCCTAACACACACCCTACTTCTTGCTACCATCTCTTTCTCATCCTCATCACCTCACTCCCTTTCACATTTCTGTCTTTTTCTCTGGCTCTTGTTTGGCCCTGACCATCCTTTAAATTCCATCTTGTTAGGGGGATTAGTAAAACACAGCCCAGCAGAAACCATCTTCTCAGAAGGGCTATCTGAGTAATCTGCTGAGATTATTGGCTGCTGAGCACTCCCTGGAGAAGGAAGGAAATGAAAATGAAAGCAAAAAGAGGGCACTCAAAACAGACCTTTTTTTGTGGGGGCCGGGGGGGAGGGGTGGGAGGAGTGTCATATTCTGGTAGCCAAACAGGTTGTTCAACTGAAGTTTAGAAGGAACAGCATTCTAAACGTTCAAACTCTACAAGACGGCTTGGTAAATTATTTCTCATGTAGGATGAACTTGTCCCAAGATCTGACAACCTGGAGAAGTCGGAATAATGGAGCGAAGGCCTTTACCAACAATTACATTAGATCTTTGCAGAGAGTAATCACCATAGTGTGCTCTGTAGTATGTTTGATTCCAGAGGTGGGCTCTGCAGATATCACAGAGAAAGTCAGCACTGATCAGCATCTTCACAGGCTGTATACTAAATGGTGGTTGTACCAAAGTTCTGGCATTCAATCGACATTTTGTGCCATGGGCTGCTCAGTGCATTGGACCAGTGGCTAATAAACTTGTCCTTCCTTATACATAAGCCACCGAATTATGTGACTCTGTCTGGGCCAGGAACAGAGACTGGGTTCTTGTCACCTGGGGAAGAGACATGCTCCAGTGACGTAAGAGAGCAGATAAATCAACCATCACCAGGACCTACAGACTCCAAAATTAAAGAAGAAAATATGCATGCAGTTGGTTCAATTGGCACCCATTAAAGCTAATAACTAATCATCTTCACAAGTTCCTAGCTCAGAATGATCAAATCTGCAAAGAAAACAACATCCGTCCACTTTTACACTCCAGTGGAAGAGGCGGCCCCTCGCGGCAGGGCGGCACAGTCTCGCCATCTGGAGAATAAATCGAGTGTGAAGTACAGTATAGTTTGGGACCAAGCTCCGTGGCGGCAGCTCAGCAGTCAGTTCATTAGTTCCAAACTTCCAGGGATTAGAGGAGCATCAATTCTACTGTCGGATAGGAAGAGACAGACAGGATACGAGATTCAAGGAGGATTGTGACAACCAGGAGGAGCCCCTTGGGCTTATTTATAAAACTACAAAGTATAAACAGGCCTAAATAAGTGTCTTAAATAATAGCATTATCACAGTTTCATAACATCTGAATTAACACCTTTTCCTTCTTCTTCCTCCTCCCCTCCCCCCACATTGAAACCTTGTATGTTAATGTGTAGTCGTTTTTTTTTCTGAGGCAATTGCAAAGAGGACCCTGGATGCAACAGGAGCAATGAGAAAATGCTGTGCAGCAGGACCGAGATTTGGTAATTAAGAAATACAGAAGACTTTCTAGACTCCAGGGAGAGGCATAACATTTGTGATTTTTAAAAATGTGTAATTAATATTTTCATCCTGCAAAAGGCAAATTGCTACGCCTCATATCCAAAAGCACTAGTGAATTCTATCTTTTCTGAATTTGTCTCTCATCTCATTTCCATTTTATCTAATTCCTAAACTGATGTCATAGGCATGGTGTGAAACAAAATTTTGGGAAGAAGAGCTGGATGTCAGCATCAATATGAAATTTTTTTTTTGAAAAATTTGAGAATGTTTGGTTTAAAATAAATTCTGAGGTCTCCTTTTTCATCTACCCTTTTTATATGTTTATACTAAAAAACAGAGGTGCTTGTGACAAAAAACATGTCATCACTAGTATAATTATAGTTTTGCATTTTTATTATAAATATATAAAATTTATTATAATCACAGAGACTTGTAGTGACTGCATTGGAAAAAAAGGCAAATAAATTCTCATTGCTTATTACAACCTGGTAGTGTTTCCTTAGGCAAGATGATAGTGTTGAGTTTTTTACATCCTATGAATTTTTCACATGAAAAACAAACCTTGGTTTGCCTACTTTTGAAAACAAAATCCACCACACTACTGAACATTCCATGAGTTAACTGGTTTAAAATTTTGTTCATTAGTAACACCAAAGACACAGGCAACAGAGGAAAAAAATAAACTAATTGGACTTCATGAAAATTTAAAAATTTTTAAAAATTTAAAAAGACAGCCCACAGAATGGGAGAAAATATTTGCAAATCATATATCTGATAAATAATTAACATCCAATACATTTATATAACTCCTAAAAGTCAACAACAAACAAACAAAATATTTTAAACTGGGAAAAGGACTTGAATAGAACTCCTTCAAAGGAAATAGATATACAAATGGCCAATATACACGTGAAAAGATGCTCAGTATCATTGATCACTAGGAAGATGCAAATCAAAACTACAGCGTGATGCCACTGCATCCATTAGGATGGCTACTATTAAAAAAAACAAAGCAGAAAATAACAAGTGTTTGTGAGGATGTGGAGAAATTGGAACTTGGGCACTACCGGTGAGAATGTAAAATATTACAACCACTACAGAAAATAGGGTGGTGGTTCCTCAAAAAATTAAAAATAGAATTATCATATCATCCAGCAATTTCACTCCTGGGTATATACTCAAAAGAATTGAAGACAGGGTCTCAGAGAGATTATGTGTACACCCATGTCTGTAGCAGCATTGTTCAAAATGGCTAAAATGTGGAAGCAACCCAAGTAGCCATTGATAGACGGATGGATAAACAAAATGTTTTTTATACACAAAATGGGAATATTATTCAGCCTTAAAAAGGAAGGAAATTCTGACACATGCTACAACATGGATAAACATTGAGGGCATTATGCTAAGTAAAATAAGCCAGTCACAGGAAAACAAATACCAGATGGTTCCACTTATATGAGTTACTTAGTCAAAATCATAAGGACAAAACAGAATGGCGGTTGCGAGGGGCTGAGGGAGGGCAGAATGGGAGTTATTGTTTAATGGGTACAGAGTTTCAATTTTACAAGATGAAAAGGGCTATGGAGACAGATAGTGATGATGATTACATAGCCATGTGGGTGTATTTAATAGCCACTGAAAATGTACTTAAAAATGGTTAAGAGAGTGTCCTTTGTTATATGTACTTTACCATAATTAAAACAGGTAAAGAATTCACTTATTGATTCATCTCACAAATTATTACATTTCATAGAATATTACATGTTTACTCTGAAAACACAGGTCTTGTTAGAGCAAAGTTTCTGATGCGTTAATTATGAAAGATATGTTAATACATAGGTTTACGGTAAAATGTTCCAGTCAGCATTCATTAAAAAACTAAGCCTAAGGATATATATGGATGGGCGACTCATAGTATGTGATTGGCATTTCTGTCCCTGAGAGAGTTAATGGAAATAGAAAAATCTCTACAGGATATATTGATTAATATACTAAGTTTATAATATGTATTAAAGTAATTTCTTTTGGAGATCTCTGTGCAATTAAAATATCTTTAAAAGACATTAAAACAATGGCCCTGACCAGTATGGCTCAGTTGGTTGAGCATCATCCTGCAAGGCAAAAGATCACCAGTTTGATTCCTGGTCAGGGTACATGCCTGGGCTGCAGGCCCAGTCCCCAGTTGGGGTGCAGTTGGGGTATGTGCAAGAGGCAACTGATCCATGTTTCTCTCATAAATCAATGTTTTCTCTCCCTCTTTTCTTCCTCCCTTTCCTTCTCTCTAAAAATAAAGAAGCAAAATCTTACAAAAAAGACATTAAAACAGTGGCTTTAATTTGTCAGGTAGTCCTATACTTTTGTCAAAATTCACAGAAGGTACACTTCAGATTTGTGCATTTCATTGTATATAAATTTTCCCTCAAAAGGACAAAGAGAATGGTGAACAAATGTTGAACTCTAGTCAATTACATGCACACAGTGTGCTTAAGGGGAAGTGTACTGCTGCTCTCTGCAACTTACTTTGAAATGAATTTTAAAAAGTAAGTGAATACAACTGAAACAAATATAAAATAACATTGAATGTCAAGTGTAATTTTTTAAAAAGTAAATGAATTGATGGATGGGTAGAGGGACAGATGGATAGATAGAGATGAAGGCAGGAAGAGTATAACATTAATGGGAGAATTTAGTACGTGGATACATGGGTATTCCCTGTACAATCTTTCAACTTCTCTGATGTTTGAAATTTTGGTATAAAATTTGCAAAAACAATGAAAACCATCTCTAAAATGTTGATAATTTCTAGAGCTGGTTGATGAGTAGTACATAGGGGCTCTTTATACTATTCTCTTTATATTTGCATACACTTGAATATTTCCACAATAAAATGTTAAACACTGGTTAATGATTTGAACTTCATTTTACTTGTTATTTGTGTGAAATAATTTTGTGGAAGATTGTTTTTAGACTTGTGATTTTTTTTTGCTAACAGCTTTAAAATTCAAATCGCAAATAATGTACCCATTTAAAGTGTAAAATTCCATGACTGTTAGTGTATTTACAGAGTTGAGCAACTGTTGTCACAACCAATTTTAGAGTATTTTTGTCATCCCGAAAAAAACCCTACACTCTGTAGAAGTCACTCCCTTTTCTCCTTGCTCTGGGCAATGACTATTCTGCTGTGTTTTTATATAGATTTGCTTTAGACATTTCATAGATACAGGCCTTTCATAGACACAGAATCATGGAATATATAGTTTTTTGTGACTGGTTTCTTTTACTTACTACAGTATTTTAGGGTAATCCTGTTGTAGCATGTATCAGTATTTTCTCCCCTTTTTATTGTCAAATAATATTTCACTGTATAGATATACTACTTTTGTTTATCTATTACTAATAAATGGACATATGGTTTGTTTCCGGTTTTGCTACCAGGAAAAATGCTCCTGTGAACATGCATGTACAAGTGTTTGTGTGGAATCTGTTTCCATTTCTCTGAGACACATACCTAGGGGAAATGAGAATTGCTGGGTTACATGGTAACTCTATGTTTAATTTTCTGAGGAATTGTTAACTGTTGCAGAAGTAGCTGTGTCATTTTACATTCCCACCAGCAGTGTAAGCAGGTAATGTAGAGTCCAATGCTCTACGTCCTGACCATCACTTGTTATGGTCCTTTTGATTATAGCCATCTTAGAGGGTGTAAAGTGTTTCTCACTGTGCTCGCTATGGTTTTGACTTGCATGTCCCTGTTGACTAATGATGTTGAGTATCTTTTCATGCACTTATTGGCCATTTTTTCTATCTTCTGCGGAAAAATGTCTATGAAAATCCTTTGCTCATTAAAAAAAGTTGTGATAAAATACACATAAAATTTTCCATTGTAACTATTTTAAGTGTACTTTTCAGTGGTCTTTATTACATTCACAATGTTGTGAAACCATCACCACTAATTCCAAAAGTATTTCATCACCCCAAATCAAAACTCTGAAACCATTTTGCAATAATTCCTCAGTCCCACCTTCCCCTTAGCACTGGTAATCTCTAATCTGCTTTCTGTATCTGTGCATTTGTCTATTCTAGGTATTTCATATAAGTGAAACCATATAATGTCTGTCCTTTCTCATCTTGCTTATTTCACTTAGCATCATAATATCTTAAGGTCCATGGTCTGAATTACATTCTTTTTTATGGCTGAACATATTCCACTGCATGTGTGTGTGTACATATATATTACACTTTGTATACATATATACACATTACACTTTATCATAACACTATATATATGTTATACTTTATGCACTTTATGTATTTTACAGATATGTATCTGTTGTTTGTAATATATTTTATTGATTATGCTATTACAGTTGTCCCATTTCCCCCCTTTTACTTCCCTCCACCGCCCCCCCCCCCAATTCCCTGCCCTTTACTTTTTGTCCATGGGTCATACACATTTGGCTTCAGCATTTCCTATACCTCCCGCTGTCTGTTTTCTTTTTTTATATTTTTTTAAGATTTTATTTATTTTCAGAGAGAGGAGAAGGGAGAGAGAAAGAGCAACGTGTGGTTGCCTCTCACATGGCCCTCATTGGGGACCTGGCCTGCAACCCAGGCATGTGCCCCGACTGGGAATTGAACCGGGACCCTCTGGTTCCCAGCCCGCGCTCAATCTACTGACCTACACCAGACGGGCCTCCCCCTGTCTGTTTTCTACCTACTGTTTATGCTACTTATTCTCTGTATTTTTTTCCTCCTCTCTCCCCCTCCCACTCCCCTGTTGATATCCCTCCATGTCTTATATGAATCCCTTTAACATTTCATATAATAAAGGCTGGGTGATGATGAACTCCTTGAACTTGACCATATCTGAGAAGCACTTTATCTGCCCTTCCATTCTAAATGAAAGTTTAACTGGATAGAATATTCTTGGATGTAGGTCCTTGCCTTTCATGACTTGGTATACTTCTTTCTAGCCCCTTCTTGCCTGAAAGGTCTCTTTTGAGAAATCAGCTGACAGCCTTATGGGAATTCCTTTGTAGGTAACTGTCTCTTTTTCTCTTGCTGCTCCTAAGATTCTCTCATTTTTTTTTAAAGATTTATTTTTATTTATTTTTAGAGAGAGGGGAAGGGAGGGAGAAAGAAAGGGAGAGAAACAGCAATGTATGATTGCCTCTCACATGGCCCTCACGGGGACCTGGCCCGCAACCCAGGCATGTGCCCTGACTGGGAATCGAACCGGGACCGTTTGGTTCCCAGCCCACGCTCAATCCACTGAGCTACACCAGCCAGGGCTCCCTCCTTATTTTTAATCTTGGTTAATGTAATTATGATGTGCCTTGGTGTGTTCCTCTTTCGGTCCAACTTCTTTGGGACTCTCTGAGCTTCCTGGACTTCCTGGAAGTCTATTTCCTTCACCAGCTTGGGGAAGTTCTCCTTCATTATTTGTTCAAATAAGTACAGATATATATCTGTTAATGGACATTTGGGTTGTTTCTATGTTTTGGTTATTGTGAATAATGCTAATATGAACACTGGCATACGAGTGGCTTTTGGAATCTCTGTTTTCAATTATTTTGGGCATATATCTAGTAGTAGAATTGGTGGGCTATATAATAATTCTGTTTTTAACATTTTTAGGAACTGACAGATTATTTTCCACAATTTTGTTGTATCATTTTACATTCGTATCAGCAAGGTACCAGAGTTCCTATTTATCCACATCTTTAATAACACCTGTTATTTCCATTTTATGTATTTACTCGTTTTTGATATAGCCATCCTATTGAGTGTAATCTGGTATCTTACTGTGGTTTTGATTTGCACTTCTCTAATGACTAATGATGCTGAGGATCTTTTCATATGCTTATTGGCCATAAGTACACTTTTAGAGAAATGTCTATTCTAGTCTCTTGCTCACTTTAAAAAATTGGGTTGTTTGTCTTTTTGTTATTGAGTTATAAGTGTCTTTTATACATTATGGACATCAGATATATGATTCCCAAATATTTTCTCCCATTCTTTAGGTTGTCATTTCACTTTCTTCAAGGTGTCCTAGGAAGCAAAAATTTTATAATTTTGCTGAAATCCAATTTATCTATTTTCTCTCTTGCTGTTTGTGCTTTTGTTACCACTTTCTGAGAGACTAATGCCTAATCCAAGGTCATGAAAATTTACAGTGATGAAATTCAAGATGGAGGCATAGGTAGAAATGCCTTGCTTCCTCACACAACCAAAAGAAGGACAACAACCAATTTAAAAACAAAAAACAACCAGAACTACCAGAAAATCAAACTGCGTGAAAGTCTGACAACCAAGGAGTTAAAGAAGAAACATTCATCCAGACTGGTAGGAGGGTTGGAGATGGGGGGCTGGGGTGGAGAAGACATGTGGCAAGGCTTGGCAGAGTGGGGCAGGTGAGGCAGTGGCTGGTGGACAGGACTTCCCAAATTCGTGTGCAGATAAGCCACGAGGAACAACTGGGAAGTGAGACAAACCCACAAAATCCAGCGTTCCAGTGCCAAGAAATAAAGCCCTTAAACCTCTGGTTGTAAAAACCTGTGGGTGTTGCAGTGGCAGGAGAAACTCCCAGTCTCACAGGAGAGTCCGTTGGAGAGGCCCATGGGTCGTAGAATGTACACAAACCCACACACCTGGGAATCAGCACCTAAAAGGGCACAATTCACTTGTGGGAAGTGAGGGAAGTGATAGAAAGCTGGGCCAAAGCCTAGCAAGGGCTATTGTTCCTTCTTTTACCCCACCCCTACATACAGTGCTACAACACAGTGAAGTGGGTTTCCTGGCCCTGGTGAATACCTAAGGCTCTGCCCTTTACAATATAACAGGTGCACGGAGACAAAGAAAAATGGCCCAAGTGAAAGAACAGATCAAAACTCCAGAGAAAGAGCCAAGCGATGAGGAGATATACAATCTATCAGGTGCAGAATTCGAAACACTGGTAATCAGGATGCTCACAGAACTGACTGAGCTTGGTTGCAAAATGAAGGAACAAATGAAAGCTACCCAAAGTAAAATAAAGTAAAACATACAGGGAACCAACAATGAAGGGCAGGAAACTGGAACTCAAATCAATGATTGAAACAAAAGGAAGAAATACATTCAACCAGAACAGAATGAAGAAACAAGAATTCAAAAAAATTAAGAGAGGCTTAGGAAACTCTGGGACAACTTTAAATGTTCCAACATCCAAATCACAGGGATGCCAAAGGAGAAGATGAAGAGCAAGAAATGGAAAACTTATTTGAACAAATAATGAAGGAAAACTCCCCCAATCTTGCAAGGGAACTAGACATGCAGGGCTGGATGCTCAGAAAGTCCCAAAGAAATTGGATCCAAGAAGAAACACACCAAGACACATTATAATTAAATTACCCAAGATTACAGATAAGAAGAGAATCTTAAAAGCAGCAAGAGAAGGCCCGGCTAGTGTAGCTCAGTGGATTGAGCACAGGCTGGGAACCAGAGGGTCCCGGTTCTATTCCCAGTCGGGGCACGTGCCTGGGTTGTGGGCCAGGTCCCCAGTGAGGGCCATGTGAGAGGCAACCATACATTGCTCTTTCTCCCTCCCTTCTCCTCTCTCTGAAAATAAATAAAATAAATAAAATCTTAAAAAAAAAACGCAGCAAGAGAAAAGGAGATAGTTACTTACAAAGGAGTGCCCATAAGACTATCAGCTGATTTCTCAAAAGAAATCTTGCAGGCAAGAAGGGGCTGGAAAGAAGTATTCCAAGTCATGAAAGGCAAGGACCTACATCCAAGATTACTCTACCCAGCAAAGCTATCATTTAGAATGGAAGGGCAGATAAAGTGCTTCCCAGATAAGGTCAAGTTCAAGCAGTTCATCATCACCAAGTCCTTATTATATGAAATGTTAAAGAGACTTATCTAAGAAAAAGAAGATCAAAACTATGAACAGTAAAATGACAACAAACTCACAACTATCAACAACCAAACCTAAAAAAAAAACCCCCAAACTAATCAATTAACTAGAACAGGATCAGAAGCACAGAAATGGAGATCACATGGAGGGTTATCAGTGGGGAGAGGGAGGAGGAGAATGGGGGAAAACGTACAGGGAATAAGAAGCATAATTGGTAGGTACAAAATAAACAGGGGGAGGTTAAGAATAATATAGGAAATGGAGAAGCCAAAGAACTTATATATACAACCCATGCTCATGAAATAAGGGGGGTAGAATGCAGTACGGTCGGGGTTCAGGGCAGAGCAGGGTAAAGAGGAGAAAAAGAATTGTGACAACTAAAATAGCATAATGAAGAAAATATTTTTTTTTAAAGATTTTATTTTTATTTATTTTTAGAGAGGGGAAGGGAGGAAGAGAGGGAGAGAAACAGCAGTGTGTGGTTGCCTCTCATATGGCCCTCACGGGGACCTGGCACGCAACCCAGGCATGTGCCCTGACTGGGAATTGAACCGGGACCGCTTGGTTCCCAGCCCGTGCTCAATACACTGAGCTACACCAGCCAGGTGAATAAAATATTTTTTAAAAGAAAACGTGTAGCTATGTTTTCTTTTAAGTGTTAACATTTAGGCCCTTGTATATTTTGAATATGTGTGTGTGTGTATATATATATTTTTTTTTTTAATAAGGTGTGAGATGAGGAGGCTTATGATATTTTCATTTTGTGTTTTCAGTCTTTGTAAATTCACCAAAACAATGAAAATTGCCTGCGAAGAGAAAACTCAACGGGAAGGAAGGGGCTTACTTCTATCAGCCTCTTCACTCTGCTTTGCCCTAGCCCACAACCTAGTGAGTGGTCGGCGTTTGGATTTTTTGCTGCCATAGCCCTATCCATCTCATTTCCTCACTCTCCATCTCTTTTATTTTGCCCTTTTCCTATCTGCTGCTGATGGATTTTCCTCAACTGCCTATGACAGGCCTTGTGTTTTTTTTGAGAACCTTGCCAGGCACCCTCATGGGCTCTGAGGGGCCTCAAATCCAAGTTCACACAGAAATGTTATACTAGTGCATAGAACATGTCCCTCACAGGCATAGCTGCCTATACTTTTTATATTTCTTGTTAAATTTATTGATGTAGTAGTGTGGCTTTGAGGTACAATTTGTGCACAACTTTTTAAGGAAAGAAAGTATTTACCTACTAACGGCAGGTGTTGACTTTTTCAATGCTAATAACAACAGTGATACTCAGATTTATCTGTGGACATTTGGAGCCTGCAAGTGCATGGTTCTTCCCACTCTTATTATTTTTATTCTCACTCATTGCTTGTTCTCACAGCATCAGTGAGGCAATGCTATAATTTTTGTTTTCTAGCAGGGCAGCAGAGGCACAAGGAGCATGGGATTTGTCCCAGGTGGGACGATCTGTGAATGAAGGAATGGGAGCTTTGGCTTGCTGACTCTGGAGGGACCATTAGCATGGCCATATGATGAGAAGACTCTAGAGGAACACTGAACACCATTACTCATTAGGTGTTTTACATACTTAAGGCCAAACATCCAGATATTTGGAAACATTTAGATAATTGACAGGATTTGTTTTTTTCTTTAAGATTGTGATTCTGGCCTGGCTGATGTGGCTCAGTGGATTGAGTGCTGGCCTGTGAATCAAAGGGTCGCTGGTTAGATTCCCAGTCAGGGCACATGCCTGTGTTGCAGACCAGGTCCCCAGTAGGGGGTGCACAAGAGGAAATCACACATTGATGTTTCTCTCCCTCTTTCTTCCTCCCTTACGGTCTCTAAAAATACATAAATAAAATTTTCAAAAAGGATTGTGATTCTGGAAAGAAAGTTTCCTGAATACCATCTCTAGATTCTGCCTGATGTCCCTGGCCTGATGCATTTACAATTTTTTAATCAGTAGGAGAGGAATCAATCAAATGCTATCCACTATGCAGGATGCTGGGGATGGGTGGGGGGCAGTGGGTAGGGAAAGATAGAAAGATAACTTTATATTGTTATATAAAGCAATAATGTATCATCTAGTTGTGGTGGTAAAAGGCCCATAGAATAGGAAATGAAATAACAGTTCTAGTCAGTGGAATAAGACCCCTGGACTTAGACGCAGGAGGTACCACTTCAGGCTGAGATAGGGGGAGGGGAGTTGAGGCTTTCAATAGGTGCAGAGGAGGTGGTAGTACCAAGCAGAGATCTAGAAATGGGGAAAGAACAAGGCAGGAAGAGTGAGTGAATAAAATGGCAGATGGTCAGGACATATGAGACTGTTAGCTAAGGAAGGTGGTTGGTGCAATGAAGCACCGAGAGATGGACAGAAAGACGGGAGATTCCCAAGCAGGTAGGGGTAAGCCCATGATTTAGGAACAAAGGGCTGAGGCCCTGTTCCACTGGGAAAAGAGAGGGTGATGGGAGTGGTGAGCCAAGAATGCCCGCCTTCTTTATTGGAAGGGGTACTGGTCTGGATTCGGGGAAGGTCTGTCCGCCGCAGCCCTTGAGCACTAAGGGGAGAAGTTCCATGCTTGGGACTGCCTTGCCCATGGGCATCCCTGGAGTGAGAAGCATGTGCTTTTATCAGGAGAGGGCCTCTAGTCCCAAAGCTACTCAAGTTTGTCTTTGGAATGGGTATTGGTACAGGGGTCTCTGAACTGGGGGATTCACAGTGCAGCACAATGAAAAAGAAATGTAAGTACTCACGGAGCAGGGATGCCAGCTCACCTCCCTCCCGGGGACCTTCTATAGGTCTCCTCTGCCTTCCCTGGTGCAAAGCACAGCCTCAAGCAAAGCTGCCCTTCTCAGTGCAACTAACTATATTTGTGTTTTGCAACTTCTCTAGGTTAGAGGAAATAATGAACTGTTTTGGTTCAAAAGCCCCCTGCTGGGTTGCAGTCTGCGTGGGAGAAAAAAATAAACAAGTGAAAGGGAACAGTGTCACCAAAGGGCTCTGAAACTCCTTTTCTTCATTATGAGGATGAAAACACTGCCATTTGCCACAGGTGCCATGGATTACCCACGCAGGGCAGGTCTGCTGGCCTTTTGTTCTTTTTAAATGATAATCGAGAGCGACCAGTTCGTAACTTAATGAGGCAGCCTTGCCAAGGCTCCAGATCCACATCAGATAACAGTCACGTCAGCTGCCCTGGTCCGAGCAGCGTTACTGTGATGCTTAACAACGTGGTTTGGCTGACGACTTTCTTTAGTTCTCAACCTGGCTTGAGATACATGGCTACAAATGATCCAAACTTGTCTGCTTAATGTAAATATCAAGAACTAGTCGGTTTTTAAAAAAAATAAGCCAAAGTTTCTTCACTTCAATGGAGGAAAACATTTGTTTCCCTGCTCATCACGAAATTTTGGAAGCAAGTTGGGCTGCTTCTCTCTGAGGCGGCACTCAAGTAGGTTGGAGGGCGCTGCGCCGACAGTGCTGCTGAGGGACTCCTGTCTGCGTGCCAGTGGCTTCACCAACACTACTTTAAGGTGCTGACGCAAAGAGTCTTGTCTCCGTAAATGGGAGGTTATAAAGGCTTACAAAGAGAAGTACAAATGTCTAGTGATATGGCACAAACAGCTTTGCAGTTAAACAAACTGAGCTATGGGAGTTTTTGCTAGCTGCAGGGTCCAGGCCTTGTCTTCTCATTCTGGGGAGGAAGCTTTACCTGGTGGCAGAGCAGCATCCCATACAGAGCTCTTTACATCCCTTAGTGTTAAGGAATCCTCTTGGCAGCCCTGAACGAAGAAATCAGGTGACTGAGTAAGCTCTGCAATGGCAGCAATAGACCATAAAGAAAGATTTCTTGTAGTACACTAAACTGGATCATTATGCTCACAAACTACTGTGAAGGTAGGTGAGGATTTAGAACTAAAAGGAATTTTTGAATGCCCTACAAAATATTGCCAGTTGGTTCTACCTTTGGATATTTTCATTTCTGTTGCTCAAATATATACTCACGCCCTCATTTTATGGGAGCTAATCATTTGTTTTTCATCTTGCTTCCTAATTATTTCCCAAAGAAAGTGGTAATCTAAAAAAAAAACCAAACCTTTATTTTAGGTGGCAAATTTACAGGTATTTTAAAAAGTAGAACTTTTGCATCCTATTCTTTACTTATTTTATTTTACTCTAAAATCAACATGGAAGCCCGGCTGGTATAGCTCAGTGGACTGAGCGCGGGCTGGGAACCAAAAGATCCCGGTTCGATTCCCAGTCGGGGCACATGCCTGGGTTGCAGGCCAGGTCCCCAATGAGGGCCATGTGAGAGGCAACCATACATTGCTCTTTCTCCCTCCCTTCTCCTGTCTCTAAAAATAAATAAATAAAATCTTTAAAAAAATAAAAATAAAATAAAATCAACAAGGAAAAGAAAAATATAATATGGAAAACTGAATAATGGAGGATGATGATGATCATCAGAGTATTTTATTTTTTTTAAAAAAGAGCCAGAGTCTGTTCTTTAACTATGGTTTGGTTACAGTGAAGGGCTTTTCTCAAGGACCAACCCACATGGGAAGAGCCTTCTCCTTGCGATTTATTGGAGCATGCCACAATTCCTCTGGAAATGGGTACCTTGGAGAAAGTGGCATAGACCAGTGTCATCTTACCTAGCTCAACAACCCTAGATCTTCCTAAAAAAAAGCTAATAAAACAATGCAATGGCTGGCAGCACACTTGATTTTCATTTCGTTCTACATATTTTCCTCTTGCCAGCTCTTCTCGTTGACTTTCTCAGCAGCTTCATTCCTTCACTGGTGCCAGGTAGGCTCACTGCAGAACCACTTGGGTTTTCTTCCCTCTTTTTGTGCCCAGTAAATTTTCATAAAACATTTAACATGAGAACAAGCAGGTTAATTTACTGTGCCAGTGAGCCAAGGCTCTCTGCAACACTGCCATGTTTTGGCGTCAGAGTCAGAGGCCTCAGTCCCAGTGGCGAAGATGCTTGCCAGAGCCTTCTCTGTGCAGACACCAGGTGTGATTTAGCAGAAAAGATTGTGTGGACGCTCAGTGGCTTCAATAATCCATGTGTCAGAACCAAATTGTATCCTTCGTGCAAGATGAAGATGAAAGTCTCATGGGTAGAAGTTCTGCCAGTAAAGGCCTCTGAACATACAGGAAATGGGAAAATCACCCCACCTGGCAATACCCACTTCATTTCAGGAAGATTAAAGTTCTTCTTAATGGTATCAGAACCCCGTTAAAAAGCCCCATCATATCACAATGCTATTTTCCTCTAATGACAGGTACGCAATGAGAATGAAAGTGGTAGATCGATCGATCTATCTATCTATCTATCTATCTATCTATCTATCTATCTATCTATCAAGATATGCAAAAAATGGAATTACAGTTGACCCTTGAACAGCATGAGGTTAAGGGTGACGATCTCCATGCAGTCAAAAATCCAAGTATAACTTTTGACTCCTCAAAAACTTTACTAATAGCCCTGGCTGGTGTGGCTCAGTGGGTTGAGGACTGGTTTGTGAACAGAAAGGTTGCTCATTTGATTTCCAGTCAGAGCACATGCCTCAGTTGTAGGCCAGGTCCCCACTTGGGGGTATGCAAGAGGCAACTGATCAATTTTTCTTTTACACAGCGATGTTTCTCTCCTTCTTTTTTTCCTCCCTCCCCTTCTCTCTAAAAAATAAATAAAGTCTTAAAAACATCTTTACCAATAGCCTACTGTTAACTGAAAGCCTTACAGATAACAGAAATAGTTGATTAACACATGTTGTGTATAGGTATTCTTATAATAAAGTACATTATAGAAAAGAAAATGTTAAGAAAATCATAAGAGAAAATACACGTACAGTGTACATTGAAAAAAAATCCACATAAAAGTGGACCTGCACAGTTCAAAACTGTGTGTTGTTGAAGGGTCAACTGTATACGGAAATTTTAAAACTCACTGAATCCAGACTTTGATATAACATAATCAATGCCTTAACCATGCACAAAGCCTTGGTTGACTTTGAACACTGAGGTTCCAGGTGTCAGCCCTTGGGATGCTGCTTAGAGAAGACTTTCAGGGAAGAAGCCAAGCTTTGAGGTTAGTACAGTGCAGACCCCAGAGAAGAGAACAGCATGCTTCCCACATTGACAAGCTCAGTAACCTTTGAGAAAAGGACAGGTTATCTCACAGCAAGAGTGGCTGAAGTCATATGGAAGATGATTTTAGGACAAGCTTAGCAAACTCTTGGAATTACCAGCCTTTTTGTTCAGACCATTGCCATGGGCAATTTAATGCTTAATGATGTAAAATTAGGTAATGGAGAGGACCAATGGTGTACCAATGGCATCCCAACCCAGAGTAATATGGCTTTGGAATGAAGTATATGTGCTCACACATTCAAAATTACTTGATAATGATAATGTACATGTATATACAGTTCTTTTACAACTTTTTAAAATATATTTTATTGATTATGCTATTACAGTTGTCCTATTTCCCCCCTTTGTCCTCTTCTACCTGGTACCCTCCATTTCCTCTGGCAATCCCACTGCTTAGTTCATGTCCATGGTTTGTGCATACAAGTTCTTTGGTTTCTCCATTTCCTATACTATTCTTAACACCCCCTTGTTCTATCCTGTACCTACCAATTTGTACTTCTTAATCCCTGCATTCTCTCTCTTCCCCCTCCTAACTGATAACCTTCCAAGTGATCTCCATATCTATGATTCTGTTTCTGTTCTGCTTGTTTGCTTAGCTTCTTGTTTAGATTCAATTGTTGAGAGTTGGGAATTTATTGCCATTTTAACTGTTTTGCCATGTTCATTGTTTTGATTTTATTTTTCTTAAATATATCTCATTAACATTTCATATAATAACGGCTTGGTGATGATGAACTCCTTCAGCTTTACCTTGTCTTGGAAGTACTTTATCTGCCCTTCCATTCTAAATGATAGCTTTGCTGGATAGAGTAATCTAGATTGTAGGTCCTTGCTTTTTATCACTTTGAATACTTCTTGTCACTCCATTCTAGCCTGTAAAGTTTCTTTTGAGAAATCAGCTGACAGTCTTATGGGCACTCCTTTGAGGTAACTGTCTCCTTTTCTCTTGCTGCTTTTAAGGTTCTCTCTTTAACCTTTAGCATTTTAATTATGATGTGTTTTGTTGTGGTCCTCTCTGGGTCCAACATTTTTTGGACTCTGTAATTCCTGGACTTGTATGTCTATTTCCTTCATCAAATTAGGGAAGTTTTATTCCATTATTTTTTCAAATAAGTTTTCAATTTCTTGTTCTTCCCCTTCTCCTTCTGGCACCTCTATGATTTGGAAGTGTTGGTACTCTTATAGATGTCCCAGAGGTTCCTAAGCCTATCCTCACTTTTTTTTTAGTTCTTTTTTCTTCTTGCTGTTTTGATTGAATGCTTTTTCCTTCCTTGTGTTCCAAATCATTGATTTGATTCTTGGCTTCATCCTCTTCACTGTTAGTTCCCTGTAGATTTTTCTTTATTTCACTTAATGCAACCTTCTTTTCTGCCTGAATCTTTTTTATGGTGTTGAAGTACCCAGTGAGTTCCTGGGGTATCCTGATAACCAGTATTTTGAACTCCACATCTGATAGATTGCTTATCTCCATTTTGTTTAGTTCTTCTGGAGTTTCGTTATTTTCTTTCAATTGGGCCACATTTCTTTGTCTCCTCAATTTGGCAGCCCCCCTGTGTTTCTACAAACACACAGGTAGAGCTTCTTTGAGTCCCTGTCTTACACACCTATTTTGTAATTGCCAGGGCAGGGACTCTGTTGCTCTTTGTGTGGGAGAGCTTGCAGAGGGGACAATGCCACTGCCTAGCCTCTGGAGATTTGCCTGGGAGGAAGCTGTCTCCCCACTAAGTTTTCAGTTTCTCTCCATATGCCACTGGTTCCCTTCCAGCTGTTCCCCTGGTGCTGAATCCCAGAGCAGGTGGGTCTGCGTGATTTCTAAGTCCATTGCTGGCCCTTTAAAAGGACACAGTTTCTTCCACCACCCCAACCCCCACCGGCTTTTACAGCCTGAAGTTATGGAGACTTATCTTCCTGGCACTGGGACTCTGGGCTGCGTGGTCTTGACTAGAGCTGTGATCCCTTGCTCCCAAGGTGTTCCTCCCACTTTTTACCCACCACAAATGAATGTGGGTCAGTGAGTTCCTGTCTCCTTGCCTCTCTGCACCTCTGCCCCTCCTGCCCATCTGTATGAATGCGGCTTTTTAAAATTCTTGGTTGTTGGACTTCCACACTACTCACTTTTCTGACAGTTCTGGGTGATACTTGTTTTGTAGTGCAGCTATTATTTTTTTGCTAGTTGTTCAGAGAGGCAAGGCATGTTTACATATGTCTCCATCTTGAATGGAAGTCTATATCGTCATTTATAGTATGCCATTGTTTGGATATCCTATAATTTAATCAATCTCCAATTTCTGGTTATTAATTCATTTATTTTATTCAACAGATACTTACTGAATACTGTTTACGTGCCAGATACATCTCCCTGTCTACATGGAACTTATATTGTAGATAAGAAAACAGCTAATAAGTAAGCAAACCAGTTGCAGGCTATGAAAAGATTAGTAAGAGAACAGAATTTAGTAATGGGATAGAGTGATGGGTGGATGGGTGTAGGGCAGCTCTTTGAGATAGGGAAACACAAAATGGCCTCTTTGAGGACATGACATTTGCCCTGATACCAAAAGATTGTACACAAAGCCTTAACAAATATCCTAGAACATCATCTTAGAACGTTTGTCTGAATATTTCCTTAGGATAAATCCTAGAAGTGGAAATGTTAGGTCAAGTTACATGCTCATTTAGGCTCCCAAGGATTGGCCATGAAAGTCCAACTCTCACAGCCTCCCTCTAAACCAGCTCTGGATCCCGCGAGTCTAGGTTTCCTTTTCAACTGTGCCCAATGACTGCTCTGTAAGAGACTAGATAGTCTCTTAACTTCATTATACCCCAATTTCCTCATCTGAAAAATGGGGACAATAAAAGCGCCTGTCGCCCTGGCTAGTGTTGCTGTTTTGATTGAATGCTTTTTCCTTCCTCAATGGATTGAGCACCAGTATGTGAACCAAAGGGTTGCCATTTCAATTTCCAGTCAGGGCACATGCCTGAGTTGAAGGCCAGGTCCCTAGTTGGGGACATGTGAAGGGCAACCACACATTGATGTTTCTCTCCCTCTCTTTCTCCTTTCCTTCTCCTCTTTCTAAATAAATAAATAAAATCTTAAAAAAAAAAAAGTGCTTGGGACTTCCGGCAAGATGGAGGCATAGGTGAACATGCCGTGCATCCTCACATAACCAAACGAGGAAAAAAACAGCAGTTTACTTAAACAAAAACAGCCAGATCTGACAGAAAATCGAACTGAGAGGAAGTCCAACAACCAAGGAGTTAAAGGAGACACATACATCCAGTCTGGTAAGCAGAGAGAGAGCCGGTGAGCAGAGGGCAAGACTGCGGTTTGTGGAGCAGTTTGGGCAGCGCTGCAGCACACCAAGGTGGGTGTGCCTGACCAAAACGCGGCCAGTGCCCTGCTCACCCGGACCCAGCGGGGCTGAGACTGGTGGACTGGACAGGTCCGCATTCGTGTGCAGACAAACCGGAAGAGAAAGCAGGGCGCAGCCCATCAAAGCGGGGAAATAAAACCTCAAACTGCCAATTGAAAACACCTGTGGGGGTAAAGGCGGCAGCGGGACGAACTTCCAGCCTCACAGGAGAGTTCGTTGGGGAGACCCACAGGGGATTGGAACTGTGCGGCCCATCCACTGACCCTGGAGTGACCCTGGAGCCAGCGCAGAGGGGCTCAACTTGCTTGTGGGACGGGTGTGGGTGCAGAGAGCGGAGCAAGCGCCATTGTTCTCTCAGGTCGCACCCCTACAGGCTGCGTCACAACACGACGACAGTGAGGTTCCACGCCCTGTTGAACACCTAAGGCTCCTTCCCTTAAAGTAACAGGCGCACGGAGGGGAAAAAATGGCCCAAATGAAAGAACAGATCAAAGCTCCAGAACTAACCGACCAAGAGATAGACAATCTATCAGATGCAAAGTTTAAAACACTGGTAATCAAGATGCTCACAGAATTCGACGAAAAATTATCACAAATACTTGAACAAATGAAGGATAATATAAAGAAAATGAGGAGAGATCTGCAGGGAACCAATAGGGATAAGAAGGAAACTGGGACTCAAATCAATGGAGTGGACCAGCAGAAAGAAAAAAACATCCAACCAGAAAAGAATGAAGAAACAAGAATTCAAAAAACAGAGGAGGGGCTCAGAAACCTCCAGGACATCTGTAAACGGCCCAACATACGGATCATAGGGCTGCCAGAAGAAGAAGACCAAGGGACTGAAAACTTATTTGAACACATAATGATGGAGAACTTCCCCAAGCTGGTGAAGGAAATAGACTTTCGGGAAGTCCAGGAAGCTCAGAGAGTCCCAAAGAAGTTGGACCGAAAGAGGAACACACCAAGGCACATCATAATTACATTACCCAAGATTAAAAATAAGGAGAGAAGCCCTGGCTGGTGTGGCTCAGTGGATTGAGCGCGGGCTGGGAACCAGACGATCCCGGTTCGATTCCCAGTCAGGGCATATGCCTGGGTTGCAGGCCGGGTCCCCTATGGGGGCCGTGTGAGAGGCAACCATACATTGCTCTTTCTCTCCCTCTCTTTCTCCCTCCCTTCTCCTCTCTCTAAAAATAAATAAATAAAATCTTTAAAAAAAATAAATAAGGAGAGAATCCTAGAAGCAGCAAGAGAAAAGGAGACAGTTACCTACAAAGGAATTCCCATAAGACTGTCAGCTGATTTCTCAAAAGAGACCTTACAGGCAAGAAGGGGCTGGAGAGAAGTATTCCAAGTCCTGAGAGGCAAGGATCTACATCCAAGAATACTCTATTCAGCAAAGCTATCATTTGGAATGGAAGGGCAGATAAAGTGCTTCTCAGATAAGGTCAAGTTCAAGAAGTTCATCATCACCCAGCCTTTATTGTATGAAATGTTAAAGGGATTTATATAAGGTATGGAGGAATATCAACAGGGGAGTGGTAGGGGGAGGGGGGGAAGGGGCACAGAATAAGTAGCATAAATGATAGGTAGAAAACAGACAGGTGGAGGTTAAGAATAATATAGGAAAGGCAGGAGCAAAGTGTATGACCTATGGACAAAACTAAAGGGTGGGGAAAGGGGGGTAAGGGGGTGGAGGGGAGCAAAGGGGGGAAAATGGGACAACTGTAATAGCATAATCAATAAAATATATTTTCAAAAAAGTTCTTGTCTCAGACTGGTGAGATATGACAAGGATGTAATATAAGTGGTTAACAGATGTTAGATTACGAAAATTCATGTTCATTTAACATGTACACTAAAATTGCCTTTTTTGAAAAGGACTGTAAAAACTTAAAGTTTTCAGTAACCTATATCCTCAGCCCAGGACTGTAACCACATGAGGACAAGAAGTGTATCTCATAGTTCTTGTGTCCTCAGTATCTGGTTAAAAGGAAAACATGGAGGGCTGATTCCCTGACACTAAGGTGAGTTCCCAGAGGGGCCAATCTACTGACAGATAATGGGAGCTAGCCTGTCCACTAAATCCTAGACCTTCCATTTTGTATGAGATCAGAACTTAAACACCTAAGGTCTATTCTCCTACAGGTACTGTGAGCTTCAGGGTGCTGAATTCTTCAGGAAGGCAGGTAGGCTAGTGTGCTCACCATTGCATGTTAAAACAAAACAAAACAAAACCAAAATAGCAACTTGCTGAATGTTTTTGTTCCAACTTAGAAACCCCAAACCAGGAATCTTCAGTCAGTGCCTCAGAAGAAATAGAAGGCCACAGGTTGCAGATGGCAAGCGAGTTACTGCAATCTGAAAGGGCCTATACTATTGGTTCAAAACGTGACCATGTTCCATTTTGTTCCTTGGTCCATCTGCTGCTCTTATGGTCTAGAGGTAAGGATGACTTTAAAGATTTAATTTGGACTACATTTAAGTTGATTTCTCAAGCCATATTTAATATGTCAGCAACAAACACTACTTTGGTTGTATTTGACTAAGAAGATCATAAGGAACAAGAGATTTCTTCTTTTTTTTTTTCCAGAACCTTTTTGAATGGAGGTGGTTGTGATAACAGTAGTGAATTATACACAGTGAGTATTTTTTTAAGAAAGGAGAGTAAGAGATAGGGAGGAGAATGGAAAGGGAAGACTGAAGGAAAAAGAGTTCCAGAATGTGTGCTGGTTTCTCTGATCACCTTAGGCATGTCAGTCTTGTCTCCATATACAGATAGGTGAGATTGGAAGCCCTCAGAGTTCCTAGCATAGTGTCAGGGGAGGCAGGTACAGAGTAGATGTCCTGCCTGGGAACTAGATGACTGTATACTTGAGAGTCAGACAGAAAATCTGCTCTTTCTCTTCTTTCTCTCTCTCTCTCTCTCTCACACACACACACACAGAAGCACTGTTTTCTCTAAGTCTGTTAGGTTCTTGCTGAAAGAAACAGGTGCCCATCCTTAGGTTTGGTGCATTATTTCTTAAATTTCGTAAATGTGATTGGTAACTTAGGTGCTAGAGTAAGAATCACAGAGATTCAGAGTCTTAGAGTTGGGATGAATCTTCAAAGTTACCCTGAGAAGCTCTATCCAAGGCAGAACCCCTGTAGCTTCTTGGCAGTTGAACATCCTGCCACTGGGCAGCCCTTCAAATATGTGTGGATAGTTATTACGTTTCCTAAGTCTTCTATCTTCTAACATTCCTGTTCTAATAGTTGTCTTTCTGAAAGCCTAGGATACAGATTCACCATCGTCTCACTTCTGAGTTGCCCTCCTCTGGACATACCCAGATTTGGTGATGCTCTTTCTAAACTTAAAACAGGGCCTCCCACTGTTCTTTACCCAGATGCTGTGCTGGCCACACAGGAGACTCCTAAAAAAATTGGTAAAAAGTTTTAGTTGATTACAATGTTGGACGAACTTTTCACCCCTTCAGTGTGATTACCAATATAGCTTTCATTGCGTCTTCCTAAATCTAGCCATTCTTAATACCAATTTTTCAATTTTGAAAGGGTTTTAAGAATGTCATAATATGTTTAATAACTTCTAGTAATATGGGAAGATTACCATATTCCATAAGTCAGTCTTCACCTTCTTCCAAAGCAAAATAATAATATGTATATTCAAATTATTATTATTTTTTGTCAACTCACTTTATCTGCCATGGAAACTATGCCACAAACGGTAACATTCTTGAGATGAAAATTTGAGGTGCATGGAACCTTAGTTTCTTTTTTTTTATTTATTTAAATTATGATTTAAAAATTTTTTCAATTACAGTTTACATTCAGTATTATTTTGTATTCATTTCATGTGTACAGCATAGTGGTTAGACAATCATACTTTACAAAGTTTTCTTCCTAATATTTCCAGTACCCACCTTGCACCATACATAGTCATTACAATATAATTGACTATATTTCCTTTGCTGTACTTTACATCCCCGTGACTATTTTGTAACTACCAATTGGTATTTCTCAATATCTTCAGTTTTAGGGGACCTTAGTTTCTAAAGCTGCAAGATGAGCTTTGAATTTCTTTCTGGATTTAATATTCAACATTCTACAGTTTATAACCCTATTCTGGTCAATTGTCTCCCTCTTTCAAATAATAGAAATATACACCCTTATTACTTCCTTTTGAGTAAAAATAATAACATACCGCTAGCCTAATATTTCAAGTTTGCATTTATTTTACAGTACAAAAACACAAAATCTCTAAAATTTCTAGTATTCTTTAGTTTTATTATAAAAGCTTTCAATCTTTGTCATTTTAGATAGAATAAGTTGTTTTCTACATTAGCCAAAATTTATTATTATAACCTTTATACATATATCTAAGATATAATGCATAATCAAAGAAAACAAAACCAGTTGATATAGAGAAAGGCAAATCAGAAATATCAATTAAAATGTTTGTAAATTTTATATCAGTTTCTCATTTATAGTTAAAAAGCTAAATCATGAAAGTTTTTTTAGTATTTAGCAATTTATTTCTTTGCTTTTCTTGCTATTTGGTTTCCCTGAGTTGATAGGTTTGGGTGGGGCTTACCCTTCTTGCAATAAACAAATGAAAAACTGCAATGTAGGGCAATGAATGTGTAATAGGGAAGATATCATGTGGTGGTTGTGCGGGGGTCTGGCGGAGACTGCTAATGGCCCCAGCATTCATCCTCGCCTCTTCCTTTGAGTTTTAGCAGGACACACTCTTAAAGCCTACATGTCCTGGCCCAGCTCACAGTTAGGATGTGAATGAAACAGAAATGGTGGGTGTATCATTTAATTCCTTAAGGAAGCCACTTGTCCTCCACTCTCTCTTCTTTCATCTCATAGGCTGGAACTCAAACATGGTATAGAGCCAATTTCAGCCACACAGATTAGTGTGTCATCACAACAAGGTAGAAGCCACTCGGAATGACTTCGAAGAGGAGTGTTGCCTATCCTCCCGAACCACCCACCTGCCTCTCTGCACTGTTAGGTGAGAGAGAAATAAACTTTATTTGGTTTGAGCCACTGTCGCTTTGGTGTTTTGTTATAGCAGCTGTGCCTGTATGCTAACACAAAGAAGGGAATGGCCACCTGCACATGGAGGGGGGAGGTGACGGTGAGAACACAGCATGCCACTGGGGCAAGAAGAGTGTCTGGGACGATGTGACAATATAAAAGCAGGCTCTGCTACAAAGTCCTGCTTTCCACTTCTGAGTCCTGGGCGTTGACTGGCTATCCTTTTACTGGTCTTGGACATGCTTTCTCATTCTTTTGTGTGTGCGCGCATGTGTGTTGGGAGCTGGGAAGTGTGTTCCAACAATAGAGGGAAGAGATCCAGCAAGATCAACAGATAGAATTTTGGAGTGTTTGTGTGTCAATGATTAGTTTGGTTTTAGTTGTGTTTGTTTAGGTTCTCAATAAATAATACTTCCTGACCATCAAAATTCTCAACCAACTGAACAATAAGATAGCAAGGAGAGAATGAAAATACTTTCATCTTTTATAAAAGCTGAGTTGAGAACACAGTTTAATGAAAGAGCAATATTGGCTTTCTAATAGTGAACCATGGAGTTGGACTAACCATTACGTAGCTATGGCAGCAGCTCAAAGATTCTAAAATAATAAAACACTTAGGGTTTATTTAATCGGTCTTCCCCTTTAAGTGAGAAAAACTGGTAAAGAAATGTAAACTATTTAATGAAATAATACATGACAATATTTCAAGATCTGTTAAACTTTTCCATTAACATATAATGGTTGTAAAATGTATTTTCATTTGTATTCCTCTCCCTCCCTTTTTTTCTTTAATAGACTTGATTTGACATTTCCCACATTCAGTTGCCTCTATTGGTGTTCAGATGGAAGCATTGTTGATGTTTTGTTCCCTTTCTATAACTACCAGAAACCAAAAGTTATTATAAAACCTATGCTCCTAATTCTGATTATGACAAGTAGTAAGTAGTTAGCTTGCTCTGTTCACTTAAGGGATGAGATCTTAGGCTCCCTTGGAAGATAAGTTCAGGACTAAAGAAGTCTGTCTGACAATAAACTTCTTTTCCAGGGTATTTCTCAGTTTTTATTTATTTTGCTTTTTAGATTAAAATATTTTTTAAAGATTTTATTTATTTTCAGAGAGAGGGGAAAGGAGGAAGAAAGAGAGGGAGAGAAATATCAATGTGTGGTTGCCTCTCATGTGCCCCCACTCGGGACCTGGGCCACAACCCAGGCATATGCCCTGACTGGGAATCGAACCAGTGACCCTTTGGTTCATAGGCTGGCACTCAATCCACTAAGCCACACCAGTCAGGTCTAATTTTTTTTTTTAGATTTTATTTATTTTAGAGAGCAGGGAAGGGAGGGAGAAAGAGAGGGAGAGAAATATCCAATGTGTGAGAGAAACATCAACCAGTTGCCTCTTGCACGCCCCAACTGGGGACCCGGCCTGCAACTCATGCATGTGCCCTGATTGGAAATCAAACCAGCAACCTTTCAGTTTGCAGGCCAACACTCAGTCCACTGAGCCACACCAGCCAGGGCTTTCTCAGTTTTTACGTAAATCTGAACACAGTGGCTCACACCCAATCTAAGTCCCTTCTTACCACCATCTACTGAAATGACCCACCTGTGTGTTGGTTTTTTTCCACCCAGCTAGCATGTTGTAGGTATTCATGTTTGCTTGTTGAATTGAATTGAATAATAAGAAAAAGCAATAGAAGGTCAGTAACAGTGGAGTCTAAATTGGGATCTTTCAAGAGATGTGAGAGGAGAAATAAGCGGTACAACCCAATGGTTGGCACCATGGAAATGTGGAACTGTCAGGAAGATCCAAGACTCGTAAAGGAAACTGCTTTCAGAGTTTTCCCAATGGAAGTCAACATCAAGCAAAGTTGCTCAGACACTAAATTGGATTGTGGAAAACAAGCAAGCATACAATGTGTTTAAAAATCACTCATTTGGAAATTAATAAATCCAACATTGTCACAAATATTGTAAACTGTTCACCATCAAAGGTGAACTAGTAAGTTGATTAGCATATTCTAAACTTGAAATGAAGACTATGTGGAAAAACAGTTCTTAAAAGATGTATTGAGAAAGAGCTCTGAGAAGAGGCCAACAAATTCTGGCCAAAAGAACAGATAGTCAACTGGTAAATATATAATAAAACAGCAGAATATTATTGCTACTATTGCTCTATGAAGCTGAAATACCCTAAAATGGAGAAGTTAATGAAGAGTGTAAATGTGGTATACAAACGAAGTTACTAAAACAAAGTCAGGATGGAGATATATAAAAATGAAACTCTTTTCTCTGATAGTGGAGTGTTTCCTTCTAAAAAAAGTCTTAACAAAATAATGATTCATTCAGGAGGTGATATCTATGGATATCTATTATGTAAGCAAAAGAGATCTAACATTCCTACTTAATATTACTGTTTTATGGCAGTGTTCTTTGCTTTTTATTATTAATATGACCAACCATGATGTTAATAGGAAAAGGGATATTGGAGTTCTCAATTAAGAATGTCCATCTTTTGGCCCTGGCTGGTGTAGCTCAGTGGATTGAGCGTGGGCTGGGAACCAAAGGGTCCTGGTTCAATTCCCAGTCAGGGCACACGCCTGGGTTGCAGGCCAGGTCCCCGTGAGGGCCATGCGAGAGGCAACCATACATTGCTGTTTCTCTCCCTCTCTGTCTCCCTCCCTTCACCTCTCTCTAAAAATAAATAAAAGTAAAATCTTTAAAAAAAAGAAAAAAAGAATGTCCATCTTTTAAAATATACTCCTCTGAAATATAACCAACAGTTATTGGTTATCCAATAACCAAACTTGGCTGCTTAAAACAATAGTGATTTATTCTCACAGCCCTAAAGAACAGAAATTTAAAGTCAAGGTATCTATACAGCCGTGCTCCCTCCCTAGAGAGCCTTTCCTTGCCTCTCCAGCTTCTGCTAGCTGTCAGCATTCCTCAGGGCTGCATTATTCTAATCTCTGCCACTCTCTGCATGTGATCTTCTTCTCTGAGTATCTCTTATAAGAACACTTGTCATTGGACTTAATGATGATCCGGGATGATCTCATCTTGACATCCTAATTATACCTGTAAAGACCCTTTTTCCAAATAAGTTTGCATTTATAGGTTTCAGGGGTCAGGATGTGGTCATATCGTTTGAGGAGTACCACTACAGGATGCATATGCCATGAAGAGTGGATTGAATGTTTCCTTAAAAAACTCCTAGAAAGTAGTTTAATAAAGGTGAGTTCTCCCTTTTCCATTTTCCCCTCTCTAAACACTATACAATAGACCATAGTGTGGTTTAGAGCCATATTCAGCCTCCCCATTCATTCTGTGCATCAGTGCCTATTCTTTCCCTTTTTGCCTCTCACCTCCACTGAAAGAGCACCTATTAAGAAAAAGAGGAAAGTGGTACTTCTGAGTCACTGTCTTTAAGCCATGTACTTGGAATAATTCTTTCTACCAAGAGATTGGCTTTTCCGTTTAGGCCTAACAGACATCTTTCTCTATCCAGAGAATGCATTTTTGGATGGCTGACCAAGATTTGGAATCATGAAATCATACAGTTTTAGGACTGAAAAAAGCTTAACAATTATTTAGTCATTTTAGAAATAAGGAGATAAAAGTCCCAGAGAGATCAACAAATTACTGAAGGTCACTTACCATAATGGGAGCAGAGGCAGGACTAGAATTCAAGTCTCCTGAAACCTATTTAAGCACTTTTTCACAATGTCACACATAATACCGAATGGATACAAAGCTTTCTCCTACATCTCCCTTAAGATGTTGGCCTCACTGATGTTACCCAATGAGATTATCAACCTTCTATGGGCTGAATGTTTGTGTCTCCCCCAAATTCATTTGTTGAAGCACTAAACCTAGGTGTGTTGGTATTTGGGGGTGAGGCCTTTGGGAGAGAATTAGGTCCTAAGTGTTGAGTTCTTGAATGGGATTAATGCCCTTATAAGAATAGGTACAAGAGAGATGATCTTTCTTTCTGCCATGTGAAGGTTTGGCAAGAAGGTGGCCATCTATGATCAAGAAGAGAGCTCTCACCAGAAGCTACACTGTCCTATACCTTGATCATGGACTTCTCAGCCTGCAGAACTGTGACACATATATGTTGTTTAAGCCACCCAGTCTACGGTATTTGTAATAGCAGCTATAACTGATTAAGACACAGCCCAATGAAAATATTCAATGGTACTTACTGAGTGTGTGCTATGGGCAGATAAGGTTTCTGCTCTCATGGAAGTTGCATATTCAGGTGGGTGAATGATTGACAGTACCTGAAAGATGCAAGGCTCTGATCCACCTTTCATATTAAGGCTCTGATTGGGACTAAGGTCATCTAGTTCAACTCTTGATTCTTTACTATACTCTTAGAGTAGCAATTTTCAACAGGTGTGCCGCAAGAATTTAAAAAACATTCAATACTTGCTCTAGCCAGTGTGGCTCAGTTGGTTGGAGTATTGTCCTATAACTGAAAGGTTGCAGGTTCTATTCCTGGTCAGGGCATATGCCTAGGTTGCAGGTTCAGTCCCCTGGTCGGGGGGCATACAAGAAGCAACCCACCCATGTTTCTCTCCCTCTCTTTCTCCTGCTCTTCCCCACTCTCTAAAATAAATAAAAATTTTAAAAAAGTACCTCTTGGCCTAAAAAATAAGATTCCGTACCTCCTCTTTAGTGCTTAACTGGAGAGCTAGGAAGCCAAGGTGAACCATAACAAACTAACAAACAAAAAAAGCTGTCTTTTTTAATTATTAAAACTCATTGTCCACAGAATAAAGTATATCTCTCAGGAACAGTAAAGCCATCTACTAGCTACTCATAAATGAGAGAAGCAGTTTTTAGTTGATACATTAAGCAAAAAAGACCCAGATGGCAGATCTTTTTGGAATAGACTTATATGCTCCAGCTGTCCGATATGTTTCTTCACCGCATTAATTCTTCTTTTACCAGAACCCTCACGCAGTTTGTTTAGTTCCAAGGAAGATAAAAACAGAAAGATTTTTTTCTGTAGAATTCTTACATTTCCTTCCTCCTTCAATACTGGGGTAGCCTAGTCAATGCAGGATACAAATGACCTGGGTCTTTTGATAATGACCTGGATCCTTCCATGAAAAATCTCAAAGTTCTGGTCCATGTAAGATTCAATGGAATCCCTTCCTCATGAAACAGAAAAGAGAACCAGAATTTTGGAGAGTATTTTACCAGGGCTGGATACATTGTCTGATGAAGATTTAGAATTCATTTTAAAATGGTTTTGGCTTGTTGGATGGAGCATGTTGCATTGCTGCTGGTTGGAGTGTGAGTCCTGTGGGCTTGTAGCCCTGTCTTCTTTTATGAGAAATCCCTGTGAATCCAAGGTCTGTGAACTGATTCTGCCAGCCAATATCTAATTTAGCATAGGTACAGAGCCAATTTTTGGACACCAGGATGGAGCCTGGCACCTCTGCAGCCCTCCATGTTTGCAATGCTCACAGTGAAATAACAAGTAACTAGCAAGATAGAGGAGACAAAAAAAAAAAAAAGACATGAAAGGCTTTCTAAATTCATAGATAAATTGTCTCTGTATTATGTACATGTATGTGTCTCTCTCCTGCTTTTCCAACATAAACTTTCCCCATGCCTTTCCTTGCAGTATTTTATTTAGATTTTCAATCTGGGATGCACTTAGCAATAGCCAACAATGACAAATATAAAACCCTGCTCCCCACTGAGAACATCTGATTTTATTTATTTATAAAATTTTTTAATTGTTGTGAGAACACCTGATTTTTAAACTGTAGAAATGCTGCTCTTTACAAAATAAGACATTTCCTTTTTGACCAGCTTCAAAATACATCCCCCCAAATTTGCCACTAGGAAATTTTAGAATATTTTAAAATAATTCCTATCCATGAAAAACCAATTTGATGAGAGGCACAAGCTAGTGAAAGCTTCAGTTCTGAGATAAGTTGAGCTGCTTCTGTGTTGACAGCTTTCACTACCATGGGAAAACTCACCTAACTGTCAGGCTTTTATTACTGTCCTCTCTCAGAAAAGCCTATATCTAAGGTGTATTTGATATATTTAGAAACAATTGTTATTTGAGGCTCGAGTACACCCATGCATCTTTGCTGCAAAGATGGATTTTCTTGCCAATCATTAAGTTTTCTAACAGTTCACAATAGAACAGGTGGTCACAAAGCTCTATGGTGACATGTCATGTTATCTTTGCAAATAAATAAATATATATATTGTGCTCACCCTCCCTGCAATGTACTGGCACTGAGCCCTGAGATAAGTTTCCATCAGGAGGGGCATTTTGACTTTTCCCTGTGAGTAAATGAAATCAAACCTCTGAATAAAAGAGAGGGGGAACCTATGAGATTTTCTGATGTGTATTTCTTCCAGTGCATAGATTGTGACAATGAGCAACTATTTGGCTCTTTTGGTAAGTGAGACCCCTGCCAAGTGAGCCATTGCTGATAGGTTTGCTATCATGGGATGAACAAACCACCCAGATTATATCCAGTCCTTACTGCTGTGGCTTCTATTGGTAGAAAAAGAGTCAGAGCCCTGCCTGTATAAATATAAATATTTCAGGAGCATAGCTGATGGCAAGCTTTGTAGGACCATGCAGAAGCAAAGCTTGCTCGCCCTGGCCTGGTGTGGGGCTCCCCAGATGGCAGGGCTGAGAGAGGGCAGTGCAGTTGGTGTTGGGTGGAAGAGAGTGCCTCCAGTCATTGTGAATAGCCCTGAGCTGATTAGTGATGAGGGCTGACAGGCTCCTAAAGGGAGGTCCTGTCCAGTTTCTTTCTGTAGCAGGGGTAACAGGCCACGCATGGGGTCCTAAGATGGAGACTGGGGACCTTTTTGTGTGGCTATGACTACATTCCTCATCAACAAGCCCACACGCATGGTCTCTTTGGAGGTCACTGACTCAGTGGAGCATTACCATTAAGGAACATCTGCCCAGTGGCGCCAGGTTCCTTCCCCACCCCTCAAGGGCCAGCATGGTGCCTCCATGCTGCTTCACCCAAGCCAGGCAGAAGGGCAAGGCACCAGGTCTGCGAATTACAGAGGGCAATCAATGTGTGTATACAATACAGTCACAACAATTGCAAAGGCTCACACGTAACCCCACTGGGAACTGGTTAAAACTGAAGTCTGTGATAAATGACCCACGGAACTCAGACCCTGACTGGTTTGCCTGGGAATGGTCAGAGGTGAGGTTCATAACATTTGTGATTCACAGAATTCAAGTGACTAGGATGTATGTAAAGGATTCCAGGACTGGCTCTGCACATAAAAATAATTACTTAAAACAGGGATTAATTTTTCACTCCTGAGTGATCCTAAAACCTTGAATTATGAGATCACCACCTTTCAAGCTTAGTGTCAAAGGAAAGACTGCTTCATGGAAATATAAAATTTATAACTTGAGTTCTACGACCTTTGCACCCTGAGATAACAGACACCTTGTCAGTATATTGAGATTCCCTATATTGGAAATGTGTTTAAGTAAGGAGACAAGCTAGTGGAATAATTAGAGACTGTAGAGTTATAAGAACCAAGGCAGATGTTTTGAACTTTTGACTTTTGATGAAGTAAAATCAACAAGGGTTTTAAAAAATGTACTTCAGTTACATCAAAGTTGAGTAGATTTTAAGAATATCAGAGTTGGATTATAATTTGGAATTAATTTACATGGTTTGTAGTTCCAGGAATGCAGTTGATTTTTCTTGTGAAAAAAAGATCTGCGGCCCAGACTGCTGAGAGTTGGGTAAGACAGAGTGAAAAGCAAGAGGGCACTCTGGACAGAGAGAAGACATGTCAGTCAGAGCTCTCCAGAGAAACAAGACCAAAAGGAGATGACAGACAGACAGATGATAATAGACTGATTTACTTTAAGGAATTCAAAATCTACAAAGTAAGCTGGTGGGCTGGAAATTTAAACAGGAGTTGAAGTTATAGTCCTGAAGCCGCATCTCTTCCCCAGGAAACATCAGTTTTTGCTCTTAAAGCCTGCAACTGATTGGATGAGGCCCACCTGTATTATCCAAAGCAATCTAATTTACATAAAGTTGTAAAAAGTACAAATAGTTACAGAATAGTCATGGGGATGTAAAGTACAGTGTAGGACATGGAGCAGCCGAAGAACATACACATGACACATGGACATGAACAATGGTGGGGGGATTGCCTAACGGAGTGGGGGTGCTGGGTGGAAGGGGGAGAAGGGAGAAAAATCAGGAAAACTGTAATAGCATGATCAATAAAATATAATTTAAAAAATAATTTACATTAAAGGCAACTTTATTTAGATATAACCACATCTACATAATATCTTTCCAGCAACATCTAGGTTAGTGTTTGATTAAATATCTGGGTACTATAGCTTAGCTAAGGTGGCACATAAAGCAGATCATCACAGTAGCTTTCTTCCTAACTGAAAACATAAGAAATGTCTTCAGTCCATGAAGATTCAGCCTTATAAATCCTAAGCCTTGTACAGATGGTGTGCAGAAAGGGGACTGGCAAATGGGCCGAAATGGGGGGAAGAAATCCACCTATTTTACGGCACTCATTCTGGTCCACCAGTGTCTCCAAAGCAGTTACTCCAGCTAGTAAACATGTACGAACAGTTGCCTGTGTTGCCCACCTGACCAGTTCCTGACACTGGTTCTTCATCACCATCATTCTCGCATACTCACTAAATGTGCCCTTTGAGCAAGGTATGCTCTCAACACATGGGCAAACCTCATGAAATGAACTTCTGAATGTACTGTCAAGTCATGGGTGTTCTCATCCCAGAGAAACATAAGCTTCCTTCCCTGCTAATTATACTCTGAATCTTTCCTTTCGTAATTTTTATAGTTATAAAATACTTTAAACATCAAAACATAATACATTTAAAGATGCTAAATCAAAAGGAAACAAAAAAGCCTTGGAATAACAATGTACCATTCTGGTTATCTCTAAGGTTTGATAATAACTAACATTTACATGACACTTTACCATTTAGAAAGTGTTTTCACATACACCTATTTTTATCCTTGCAGCAACCTTGGGAGGTCAGTGGTTTTCTCCCCATTTTACAGATGACAGTACAAAGACTGGGAGAGGTTAATAGACTTTCTTGACACGGTAGTCATCAGATTGCTGAGCAGGGACTGGAACTGCAGTCTCCTATTCCTAGCTACAACTTGACCTGACTAGACTGACTTCTCCCAGGCTTGTTGCTGGTGACCAACTCAACTCTCAATCCCTAGTTTACAGAATTACATAAAGGTGGCCAGAATCTGACTGACAATAAATCATGAAATTACTCTCTGCTTATGGAAAGCCTTCACTGAAGGCAGTGTTCCCATATATGGCCAGCTATCTTTTCCCTTCCGCGTGTCTTTCCTTGAGTTCAGAGACTCTATTGGAAATCAGTGGGACCCTCTGCACAAAAAAGGGTAGGGGATGAGAGGCAGGATGTGAGTCTACTCCATCAAGTGAAGACTTACATCCTAACAAACAATGAAGAAAAAATTCGAGATCATTTCCTCAGCTGATCATCACGGACACAGCCAACTTTGAATTAAATACTTCTGCTCAGTGGTATTGACATTCTCAGTCAGGCATATCTTGATGAAATTAGAGATGTAGAAAATATTTTTGGATGGAGTACAGAGACGAAACAGCTAGAAGGAAAGCCAAACTTGTGCAGACTTATAAAGAAGAAAAGAGAAAGCAAGAGAGTAAGGCAAGTATGCTTGTGTGAGTGTGTATCAACAAAGGAAGATGAAAGCAAGTTATAGAAGGACAAGGGAAGCTGGGTGATGCTAATTAATAAGACTTTAAGATCTGGGCAGCAAGAGGTGTGTTTATAAACAATCTTCTCTAAAACATACCTTTCCAGCTATTAACTATTTTATTTTTATTTTTAAAGTATTTTATTGATTATGTGATTACAGCTTTCCCAATGGTATTATTGATTACAGTTCTCCAAATTTGATTATGCTACCACAGTTTGATTATTGATTTATTGGTTATTGATTAGTTTTCCCAATTTTTTCCCCCTTTATTGCCTCTTCGCCCTGCCCCTGCAACCCTCCAGCATTCCCCTCCCCTTAGTTCATGTCCATGGGTTGTACATACAAGTTCTTTGAGTTCTCTGTTTCCTGTACCATTTTTATCTCTCCCCGTCTATTTCATGCCTACTAATTATGCTGCTTCTTCCCTGTACCTTTCCCCTCTATTCCTCCCTTCCCCCTCCCCGCTGAACTCCATCCATGTGATGCCCATTTTTCTGATTCTGTTCCTGTTTTAATTGTTTGCTTAGTTTTTGCTTTCATTGTTTTTCTTTTCTTTTAGGTTCATTTGTTAATAGGTGTGAGTTTGTTGTCATTGTTTATATTTTTTATCTTCTTTTTCTTAGATAAGTCCCTTTAATATTTCATATAATAAAGGCTTGGTGATGATGAACTCCTTTAACTTGATCTCGTCTGAGAAGCACTTTATCTGCCCTTCTATTCCAAATGATAGCTTTCCTGGATAGAGTCATCTTGGATGTAGGTCCTTGCCTTTCATGACTTGGAATACTTCTTTCCAGCCCCTTCTTGCCTATAAGGTTTCTTTTGAGAAATCAGCTGACAGTCATATGGGAAGTCTTTTGTAGGTAACTGTCTCCTTTTCTCTTGCTGCTTTTAAGATCTCTCCTTATCTTTCATCTTGGCTAATGTAATTATGAGGTGCCTTGGTGTATTCCTCCTTGGGTCCAACTTCTTTGGGACTCTCTGAGCTTCCTGGACTTCCTGGAAGTCTATTTTCTTTGCCAGATTGGGGAAGTTCTCCTCCATTATTTGTTCAAATAAATTTTCAATTTCTTGCTGTTCTTCTCCTTCTGGCACCCCTATGATTTGGATATTGGAATGTTTCAGGTTGTCCCAGAGGCTCATAAGTCTCTCTTAAGTTTTTTGAATTCTTGTTTCTTCATTCTGATCTGGTTGGATGTTTATTTCTTCCTTTTGTTCCAAACCATTGCTTTGAATCCTGGTTTCCTTCCTGTCACTGTTGGTTCCCTGAATATTTTGCTTTATTGCATTTTGGGTATCTTTCATTTGTTTTCTCATTTTTCAACCAAGCTCAATCATATGTGTGAGCATTTTGATTATCAGGGCTTTAAATTCTCCATCAGATAGGTTGGCTATCTCCTCATTGCTTAGTTTTCTTTCTGAAGTTTTGCTCTATTCTTTCATTTGGGCCATATTTCTTTGTCTTGGCGCACCTGATAAGTTGTAAGGGGGCAGGGCCTTAGGTATTCACCAGGGCAGGGCGACCCTCTATGCTGCACTGTGTTGCTGCCTGTGAGGGAGGGGCCAGAGAGGGAACAGTACAGCTGGCCTGCTCGTCTCTAGTGCACTTTTCAACAAACTCTCCTGTGAGCCTGGGAGTTTCTCCCACTGCAGCAACCCCAGCCATAGTCCACAGTCAGCTCTGAGTCTCAGTTTTGCCTTCAGCCAGTCCAGCCTGCCCGGTCCACTGCCTTGCCTGGGTTTTTCTGAGTTGGCCCATGTAGTCCTCCACCTTATCAGTCTGGTTGTTCTGGTTGATTTTTTCTTTAATTCCTTGGTTGTCAGAGTTCTATGCAGTTTGCTTTTCTGGCACTTCTGGTTGTTTATTGATTTTAGATTCGTCGTTATCCTTCTTTTGGTTGTGTAAGGAAATGAAGTGTTTCTACTTACACCTCCATCTTTGCTGGAACTCCCTTATTAGTTATTTTATTTGCCAGAAATAGTCTCTGTCTAATTATTTTGCCCTTGCTTCAATCTAAAAGTGGACAGGGAAATATTAATAAATTAACACAACTATTCTTATGCTCTCATATAGATTTCTGCACAGAGATTATTTCTAATGCTCAGTTAGTGAAATGTGGCCAATTCAAGCTATTTTACAAAAAGATGAGGTGGGAAGGGCTCTTAGTCAGATGGCATTCAAGCTAGTAGAAAAGAAAAATTAGACAACAATATAAGAAATAATAGAATCCTAACCATTCAGGAATCTTTTCATAGCATGATTATACTAAGCCACCAGTAAGCCAACTAGTTTTCCTCTTGGAATTTAAGTCTAGAAAAGTCTGAATTATGAGGATAGAATAAAGACTTGCAGACATTCTAAAGCCTTTTGAAAAATTATCTCACATGTATCCTTTATGAGTAAGTTACTGGAGGATGTACTCCATTAAAATGATGGAATATGCCAGGCTGGTGTAGCTCAGTGGATTGAGCGTGGGCTGGGAACCAGAGGATCCCGGTTCGATTCCCAGTCGGGGCACATGCCTGGGTTGCGGGCCAGGTCCCCGGTGGGGGCCATGTGAGAGGCAACCATACATTGCTTTCTCCCTCTCTTTCTCTCTCCCTTCTCCTCTCTCTAAAAATAAATAAATAAAATATTAAAAAAAAAATGATGGAATAAACCAAGAGATAAAAATACAAGAGATCCAATAAAATGAAGATCCAACTCAGAAGTCAGGCCAAAGGACCTCCCAGGATAACAGAAAGGGAAGCTACCAGATAACAATTTAGTGGGCAGTTAGTACAGATTGGAATGGTGTGGATGGCAACTTTAGAGAAAGAGAAAAAGAACTTACAGGCTATTTAATGTACTTAAAGACACTTTACAGCTCTGTTGGAGAGTTTGGGACTCAATTAGTGAGTGACATATAGAGAATAAAGTATATTCAGTAGGTGAAAGGATAAATAAACGGTGGTATGTTAATATGATGGAATATTATTCAGAGATAAAAAGGAGAGCTATCAAGTCACAAAGAAAAATAACAACAACCCCACAAAGGAACCTTAAATGTATATCACTAAATAAAAAAAGCCAGTCTGATGAGGCTACATACATCTGATCCCAACTATACGACATTCTAGAAATGACAAAACCATAGAGAAGTAAAAAGACCAGTGGTTGCCCGGCTGGTGTAGCTCAGTGGATTGAGCGCGGGCTGGGAACCAAGGGGTCCCAGTTCAATTCCCAGTCGGGGCACATGCCTGGGTTGCAGGCCAGGTCCCCAGTGAGGGCCATGTGAGAGGCAACCATACATTGCTGTTTCTCTCCCTCTCTTTCTCCCTTCCTTCTCCTCTCTCTAAAAAAAAAAAAAAATCTAAAAAAAAAAAAGACCAGTGGTTTCCAGGGGGTTCACTGAGGATAGGGTAAATAAATGGAGCAAAGGGGATTTTTAGGGTAATAAAACTATCCTGTGTGATACTGTAATGGTGAATACATGGCACTATGTAGTAGCTAAAACCCATAAACTGTACAACACAAAGAATGAATCCCAATGTAAATTATGAACTTCAGTTAATTAAAAAATGTAAAATAAATAAACCAAGAAATTATTAATGTCAGGTAAAACAGAAAAGCAAATACAGGGGTGGGCAAAAGTAGATTTATAGTTGTAATACAAAAGAGTAATGCAATAATTAATACGTAATACAAGAATAACCTCTGTGTTTCACATACTCACAACTGTAAACCTGCTTTTGCCTGTCCTGTATAATCACAGCAAACCACATGGCTCCGCTGTGGAAATAAGAGGAAGGAGGGCTTTGGACCATACTCATGCAATGCCTTGGTGCTGCCTTGCAACACATACTGAAATTCCTTGGCTATGACCTTTACAGAGAAATCAGACTAATTTTCTATAGAAAATAAAAATTAGAGATATGTTTATTCAATAATAGGAGCAATTTTTGATAAATTATGATATTTGTTCATTCATTTATTCCAGAATAATGTGAATTAAACCAGTTAAGTGCCAGGCACTGTGTTTTATGCTGGGCAAAAATAAATACATTACAGTTTCTGTTTAAATTTTTTTTTAAATTGTTATTCAATTACAGTTGTGCCCATTTTCCCCCCATTACTCTCTCTTGCCCTACGACCCCCACCTTCCAAATTCAATCCTTCCCCCACCACCCCTTGTCTTTGTCCATGGGTCCTTCATACATGTTCCTTGACTTGACCCTTCCCCTTCTTTCCCCCATTGTCCCCTCCCCCTCCTCTCTGGTCACTGTCAGTCTGTTCTTTATTTCCATGTCTCTGGTTCTATTTTACTTACTTGTTTGTTTTGCTGATTAGTATAGTTTCTGTTTTTAAGATGCTCAGAGGCTACTAAGGGATACAGATAAATATAGACATCCTTCAATATTCAAAATCTAATCCATTCCTTGTAAATCGCTTCATAGCAAGTTTTTGGATAACAAGAGCTTATATTTCCTCATTATAAATAGACCAATAGTGTTGTGTTTGCAGCCCACCCAAAATCCCCCATCGATTCCCTCAAAAACCATTTTTAAAAGTTTATATAACAACCCACCAAGTATTTTATACATAGTGTAAAGGATTTAAAACATTAATCATCGAATTATTTAATAATGAATGAGCACTCATGGGTGTGCTTTTTACTGTACATGATACTGTATTATAGTGGATACAACTTACGTTTTAATTCTATGCCATATTTAATATGTGTGTTAATGTACATAAACAATGAGACAATATGCTAAGGAACCTTTCTTAGAAGGCAATAATATCAGATGCACGTAAGTAATAATGCACACATTTAAATGACATGCATTGCTGTCCTCGCAGAAGAACAGCTGAATACCTTCCACTGCACTAATTCAAATCTATATGAAACCAAAATGTTTTGGCTTGCACACACAGATAAACCCATGTGGGAATTTTGATCCAGATGGTGAATTCTGGGTTAAAAGGATCTACAAGTTGTGACAGTGACTACTTCAACGGTGAGAGTTCAGAGAGTGGGGATTTTTGTACTAATGAAATAATGTAACAATGATCCCTACAGAGGATTACATGATCAAAGGAGGAAATAAAACTATATTCAGACAAATACAACTAGGTATACATTCTGTGTGCATACAGCAAGGTAAACAAAGAATATTGAAGCAGCACATCTGTTACTGTGATGAGTTTTGGATCAATTTTTCCCATTTCTACTACTTTGTTATCATTCTTATATTGTTTTTGCAGTTAAAACAAGATTGTCAAAATATGGGCATGTACAAAAACAATGAGCGCAGATATAAATGTGAGCAAATGTGCCCGGCTGGTGTAGCTCTGTGGACTGAGTGTGGGCTGCGAACCAAAGGGTCACTGGTTCGATTCCCAGTCAGGGCACATGCCTGGGTTGCGGGCCAGGTCCCCAATGAGGGCCACATGAGTGGCAACCACACATTGATGTTTCTCTCCTCTCTTTCTCCCTCTCTCTAAAAATAAATAAATAAATAATTTGTTTAAAAAAAAAACAAATGTGAGCACATGTAATTACCATACCCCCAACACTGCCCCCACATGGTCCTCTCTTCTTGCTTAGACCACTGCAAGTAGAGAAGGTGGGACACTCAGGAAAGATCACCTGGATCAGATCTGCTTTAGAGAAGCTGGGATTCTCTGCAATCAGTAGCCACTGAATGCAAATGTCAAAATGTATAGATATGAGTATAAAATACAAATGTTTTGCTTTGTACAGTAGGTAGCTGATGGTGTATTACATTTTTGTAATTTAAATTATACAAAAGAAACACAAAAGGAGCTTAGTACTTAAAAGTCTGTTGTAGAGAATTCTTTGCATGAGAAAAATTCCTTTAATTTTAGGAGTAGTAACCCCCACAATCCCAGATTTAACTGTTTTGATTAAGTTGAACTTTCCCAAAGCAGGTAGAACAGCAGCATCTTCACACTTTTTTCAGATAATTGTGGTACATCAACTTGATGGAATATTAAGCAGTCATTAACATTTATAATTATGAAAACTGTGGTGATGTGGAAAAACGCTTGTGGTATCAAGTGAAAAGAGCTAAATATAAAATTATATTTAAACTGTTAGTGCAACTATGTGAAGATGCATGGGAATAGGCTGGAATAGAATATGAAATAAGGAAAATATTTTTACATGTATCACATTTCAGTCTCCAGAGGGTTAAGTGAAGCTTTGCAAAAAGTAAACCCTATCTTGCAGCTATAGAAACTGAAGAGGGTAAAGAACTTCACTTTTTAGTTTTCATTTAAAAAAAATTTTTTTTTATTTATTATTATTTTTTTAAATTTTTAAAAAGATTTTATTTACTTATTTTTAGGGAGAGGAGAAGTGAGAGAGAAAGAGAGGGAGAGAAACATCAGTGTGTGGTTGCCTCTCATGCACCCCTCACCGGGGACCTGGCCCGCAACCCAGACGTGTGCCCAGACTGGGAATTGAACCCACGACCCTTTGGTTCACAGTCCGGCACTCAATCCACTGAGCCACACCAGCCAGGGCTATTTATTTATTTTTAGAGAGAGTGGAAGGGAGGGAGAAAGAGAGGGAGAGAAACATTGATGGGCTGCCTCTTGCATGCCCCCAACTGGGAACCTGGCCTGCAACCCAGGCATGTTTGGGAATTGAACCAGTGGCCTTTCGCTTTGCAGAACTCCGTACAACCAACTGAGCCACAGCAGTTAGGGCAGGACTTCACTTTTTAGCCACAGTGATATGAGCTGCTGTAATAGAGATGCCCACAGTCATACAGGCTTCACACAATAGCAGATCCTTTCTTGTTTGGTTGGATGGATCTAACCTGTGGTGGAGTGGAATGGCAGGGGTTGTGCATTTGGTCCACACAATCTTCAGGGAGCCAGGCTGCCAGTGGTTCCATTACCTTTGACCCACAACTTCCAAGGTCTCTCTCCGGCTACTAACAGTCAAAAAGGAGAAAGAACATGGAAGATGGTGACATTTTTATGGGTGAGGTTTGAAAGTAGTATATGTCACTTCCACCCACGTTCAGTGGGTCAAAACTTGATCACAAGGCAACACATAAATGCAAAAGAGGCTGGGCAATATCAGCTGTATGCCAGGAAGAAGTGGAAGTGGGTTTTGGTGACCAGCTGGCTGATCTCTGCCACACAAATTCTCACATCTAACCAGGGGTAAGGCAACAACTGGATTCCAGGTCTTCCTCTCTTAGATCATTGCTTATTTACATTTTCATCTCTCATTCTCTTTCTCACACATATATGCATACACACACACACACACACATACATTAAAGATAGACTTAAATTTATTCTTGTGTGTGACATAAGAAGGTGGTCTAATTTTATCTTTCTGTACATTTATTGAATAAACTGTCTTTAGCCCATTGTATGAGCTTGCTTCCTCTGTCAAATATTAATTGACTATAAAGGCATAGGTTTATTTCTGGGCTCTCTATTCTGTTCCATTGATTTATGTGTCTGTTTTTATGCCAGTACCATGCTGCTTTGACAGCTATAGTGTTGTAGTATAGTTTGATACTAGATAGTGTGATTCCTCCAACTTTGTTCTTCTTTCTCAGGATCACTGTTGCTATGTGGGGCCTTTTGTGAGAAATCACCTTACACTTACTGGGCAGGGTGACTATGATCAATAAATCAACAAACAATAAGTGCTGGCGGGGATGTGAAGAAAGGGGAGCCTTTTTTGCACTGTTGGTGGGAATGGAGTTTGGTGTAGCCATTGTGGAAAGCAGTATGGGTTTACCTCAAAAAATTGAAAATGGAAAATTGCTAATTCATATTTTTCTCTCCCTTGCCAAGACTAACCAATACAATGCCTTGAACATTTAGGTACTTAGTAAATACTAAGGTAATCGTGATGAACATAATTATATCATCTTGTTTGACTGTAATTCAGAAACTATTGAAGTATGGATAATTGTACCTATACTAAATATGGCCTCCCCTGCTCTTCCACTTCTTGCTTTCTGGTGACCACCATGCTGCCGTCTGTGTCAATGTGTTTTTTGTTTGTTTTAGAAAACTCTTTAAAAATATAAATTTAATCACTCTCAATGTAGTTAGGCTAAGGGTAGAAAGAACTACTTTGGTTAAAAACAGAAAGTGGCTGGGCCATTTGCTAGTGGAAAATTAGACCTCAGGGTAAGGCAGATATGGATTAGGAGTGAGACAAAGAAAACCAATTTTCTCTGCATAATCAAGTAGGGAACAGAGAGGTTCTAGCAGTTTAAGAAAGACAGGGAGAGGAAGTCTAGAGAGAAGGCGGGGCAAGTTTTCTGTTTTAAGTAATTTATTGTCTGTAATGTCATCCCAGAAGCTGAAAGACTTGAGAAATGCAAAATGGCCATCAGTTTACAGGTGAGATATATTAAGCACTTACAATATGCCAGACAACAAATTATGTAGTTAATATGCACATTCTGATTTTTAATCCTCATACACACTGTGTTTCTGTCTCCCTTTTACAGATGAGGACACAGGCTTGCTGAGGGCTAGATGCACAGTAAGTCAGATCCAAAACTGAGTTTGAGTGATTCCAAAGTCCATCCTGTTTATTAGTCACTAGAGCATATTGTCTCATGAACACTGAGGACTGTAGTGGCTATGGAGCAGAAATTATTTGTGGTTTACTAATTAATGGTGATAAAAGCATCCCAGAAATTCAAAGTACTAAATAAATATTAGTATTAGTGTTCTTACAATTGACCCCTGACATCTGAAGGAAGCACTGTCATCTAAAATGAAAATATGACAAGGTAGCGAGGGCTTATTAATGTTACATGAAAATAATACAGTTAAATACTCATGTTTGCATTCCACTGGATATTTATATTCTGAAGACCATGTTCTCAGGCACTGGACTCCCATTAAGGTCAGTATCGCTTGCAAACTCAAAAGCAAATATGGCCATATTGCTGCTTTTTTTTTTCTGAGACAATAAGAAGAAAAGTGGTTTACCATTTTGGTGCAGAATTGTAAATGGTGCCTCTACCACTCCTACTTCAAAAAGAAGAAATTATAGCCTTTCCTTCTCCTAGCAGCATGTAACTAAGGTTTAGATGAGTGAACAGACACATGCAAAAATCAGCCACACGCATAGAAAACATTCATTTTCACAATCTGGTAAATCTGCTAGGTATGCATTAAACAGAGCCAAATTGATTTCAGCAAAATGCAATGTCACAACCTCAGCATGACAGGGATCCTCCTTGGCCTCATTCATTGCCAGAGCTGTTTCCATCCAGGGTCTTGGGCGTATTGAACACCCAGGCACTGAGGATAAATAGTTCCATAAATGGTGGCATGATTTGCTGAACCTCAGTTGACCAGCTTGAGTTATTTCCATCCCTACTATTGAACAGGAACATGCGGCTATGTTCCTATTTTTCCCACTTCCAGGGCTTTTTAGAGCTTCTGGTTACCTGGCTCCTTTCCCCTCCTGTAGGTAGTTCATAGAATTATGTAATCTGAAAACAGGAAGTGTCCTTAGGAATCATCTAGTCCAAGTCTTTCATTTTAAGGATGAGATCCAGAGAGGAGAACATTCTTGCCCAAGGCCCCATGACCCAGGCACTTTTAAACTCCTGAACCCATGCTTTCTTCGCCACATGCTGTCTCCATTGAAATTTGGACTCAGACTAAAAGGGGACTTCTGTAATTCCATCAACCCCAAACATCAATCTATATGTCGAAATATTTATAGTGTAAAGGGCTCTATTTAATCTGCCCTTGGACTTCCTGTTTGCCTACTGGACCACAAGTCCTCAAATTCATAACAATACAAGTTCATAATCCCTTACTAGAAAATCCGGGCAACAAAAGTGTTTTGAAATGAAGAGTTTTGGGGCTCTGGCTAGTGTGGCTCAGTGGATTGAGCACTGGCCTGCGAACCATAGGGTTGCCGGTTTAATTCCCAGTCAGGGCACATGCCTGGGTTGCGGGCCAGGTGGGGTCTCCAGTGGGGTTGTGAGAGGCAACCACACATTGATGTTTCTCCCTCTCTCTCTCTCTCCCTCCCTTTTCCTCTGTCTAAAATAAATAAATAAAATCTAAAAAAAAGAAGAAGAAGAAGAAGAAGAAGAAGAAGAAGAAGAAATGAAGAGTTTGGGGGATTTTAGAAAGGTTAAATGGTATGAATAGAGTCTATATTATATCACCCCTCCTGGAAACCTGGGGCAAAATATAAGACTAATCATGCTAAGGAGATAGTCTACAAATTGTTTCACATTAGTTTAGGTCAGGTTCTGTTGCCAAGTGAGTTTGCCAAAAGCTTATGATAAAACTTTCGGTTTTCAGAGCTCTTTGGATTTTGCAAATGTAGATTTTGGATTCATACTACTTTCTTCACACAAGTGGCCTTAAATAAATATCCTGGGCCAGTCAGATAATATCACTGTATCAACAAAAGGGTGGTTTTTCCTAGAATTTTCTTGGCAAGACTTCTGTTTCTCTGTAGATTTCGGTTATTACACTTGCCTCTTAGTTATATCCCAGATAACAAAATGGAATGGCCTCACACTGTACAGGCCTCAGGGAGTGTGGGTTCAGAAGCTGACTGTTCCGTTTGTTACTTGGACTTTCCCTAAAACAGATCCAGCTGGGATCACCAGAGGGGCAGGTACATTAGGAAGCAGCTGGGGAGGTGGTAGTAGGAACTGGCAGCAGCACCTGTCCTCTTGGGCTTTGGTAAAAGCAGAGCAGAGTGGGCTTGCCACCAGGTCCCCAGTGGGTAACTGATCACGCTACATCTCCCGGCTTTCTCAGGCTCCAACTGCTTCTCAGCTTCCTCCTTCTCATCAGATGGGCAGGTTTCCAGAGCTGTCAGATTTTCTTCTGCCCAAGTTAACAAGGACATTGATTTTGGAGGAAGGGAGGCCCTTCCTCCCCCAACCCATGCTTCCTTTGTTCCTGGCTTGGCCACGCCAGCTCGGTGGCGTTGTCCAGTTGTATTAGTACTGCCTGGCTGAGGCCTCCTTTCCCAGGCGGCCCCTGTGATTTCCAGCTCCTCTCCACTTGGCATGTCAACGGGCACTTCTCGTCTCCCAGGCAGAGCCTCCTTACCTGGATAATGGGCACTTGACCCCCGAGTTTCCAAAGCAGGCTTCTATACCACAGCGAGGCTCGCATCTGTTTTTATCATTTTCTGAACTGTTGCCAGAAAGGAGCCCTATAAATGTGAACTTGCTTGGCTGGCTTCGGGATTGATGGAAATCGGGTCACTTTAGGGGTACTAATGGGTCTGGATGAAGGTGTTTGGAGTGGCACAGGAGTGTCTACAACATTTGTGAGAAGCCCCTTTGCTTCTTCAGAAATGGAACATGGCTTTCCTAAAACTTTCATCCTGTTACTTAGAGGGATTTCCCCAAAACACAGGAGAATGTAATTTTACTCATAAAACTATAAAGATAAAGGTCTTCTAAGAAAAATAACTCATTTCTGTCTTTCGGAGCAGAAAGATGGGTTAGGTTTGAAGGAGAATGAAGGAAAGGAAATCCTGTCCCACACATCGACTATATTCCCCATCACCCTCATTTCTTCTCCTGATCAGTGCGACCCTTGCCCAGATTCACTCCATTCCGCTGCATCCAGAATGGTATTTTGTAAGACATGCATCTCTGCCTTAGTGGCCTTCCATTATCCTAAGAATACATGGACAATCCTTACCATGGTCCCTGGTTCTGCATGGCCTAGTTCCTGCCCACCTCTGCAGCTTCACCCAGCACAACTCTCAAGTTCTGGGCACTCTGGCCTCAGCGGCCTTCTCACAGGATTCTTGCTGCTCCTGGGCTGTTGCATATGCTTCTCCTCCTGCCCAAAGGCTCTTCCTCTGTTCATCTTCCCCCTGCACCCCACCTTTAGTCTAGTTATCTCCTGTTCATCTTTTCAGATCCCAGTTCAAATGTCATTTCCATAGGGACTCCTTCTCTCCAGGCCGGAGTCCTGTTTTATACTCTCATAGCAGCCCATACTTTGCATTCCCATCACCTATCACAGTTCACAACCACACATTTATTTTAGTGACTGTTGGGCTGATGTTTCTCTCTCATCAGCCCATAAGCTCTGTGAGAAAAGGGACGGCATTTTCTTTGCTCACCATTGTCACATCCAGTGTTAGTGTCTGGTGTTGCCAGATAGTGGTTCCTCAATACTTTTTTGATGAGTTACTGAGTGAATCACTTATCTAGCTGGTATAATGACCTCATCAACAATGCTACTCCTATGTAAGAAAAAAAACTCCAGTGTTCAGTGTTGAATAGAAATTTCCACTTGCAAGATTTAGGCATGGGTTTTTCTTGAAAGGCCAGATGAGTGAGCCTATATGTCCACTTCCTGGGGGCAAGTCGGCTATGGTGGCCACAAGTGTCTTTCCTGAAGCCCCAGGGACCCTCTTTGATGGCAGGCTGGCATGTCTTCCTGAGTTTTTGTGTTGGCCAAAAGGAACATGTCACATTGGTAGTAATGTCAGTAAACTCTGAAGCTGCCAAGGAGAACAGCAAGCAGAGGCCAAAAGGAAGCCAGCAGAGCCTTAAACACGCGTGCCCTGGAAATCATCTCATTACCAGAGGTGCCAGCCATCACACCCTGGATGGAAGGCCATAATTGCTGAAAACAGCTAATCACTACCAGCGTGACAGCTAAGGGCCCACCGCCATCCCTTTCTTCACTTCGGATCTGTCCCACCATGAGCGGAAAGGTGCCAAAAGAGGAAGCCATGTGTGAAGACTTGGCTCCTGTCTCAGGGAAAAGGCATTTCTTCCCCCAATTTTCATGAGATGCTTTGGGAACCCTTTATTTTCTACTAAGCTTAAAAGCTTGAGGCTTTTACCCAAATGCAGGGCCTCTGGACTTCAGAGATGTAACCACTGGTCCAGCAGAGCAGAGGATGGTTGTCTGTGTGACATTGGCCATTCACAGAAGGATGTCTCCCAACAGTAACTTTGACTTTTGGGAGAGTATGTGGGCAAACAGGGATTGGGCACCCATTGTATACTACTGCATAAGGTTCCAATGAGAATAAAATAAAAAATAGGCCTTATAATGTCTTTGTTCAAATTGTACTAATTATAAATGTTATTTATGATAATCCACTAAAATAGGTAGATATCTTCTACTGGCATATATTCACATAGCTATCAAAGCAGGTGTTGTCACAAGTATCTGGGAGGAATGTTTGTGTACAAAATTCATGAGTATACCTGGCTGGTGTAGCTCAGTGGATTGAGCGCGGGCTGGGAATCAAGGGGTCCCGGTTCGATTCCCAGTCAGGGCACATGCCTGGGTTGCAGGCCAGGTCCCTGTGAGGGCCATGTGAGAGGCAACCATACATTGCTGTTTCTCTCCCTCTCTGTCTCCTTCCCTTCCCCTCTCTCTAAAAATAAATAAAAATTAAAAAAAAAATTCACAAGTATAGTCCCAGGATAAATTCAAGAATATCTTTGCTCCTTAAGCCATTTCTCTCAACCACCTGTTGAACGACTTTTGTTTGTCTGGAGCTGTACTAGGTGCTTGCGATACACATGTGGTTGTGGCCTCAAGGAGCTGATGTTCCAGTGGAGGAAACCCACAGTCACATCAACAACTCTGCTGTGGAGCAGAAAGTACTAGGATTGGAGCTGTCAACATCAGTTTTTTATGTCTGAGGGCAGATTTTGCACCCAGAAAAGATGAAGGAGGCTACTTCAATTTAGAAAATTACCCACTCAAAAATCTATGTTCATTAAGCTTTTGTGTTTAGCCTACAATCATATTATTCATAAATAAAATGGATTAATTAAAATGGAATAGATTTAAGTAAGTTCACATCTCAGTTGGTAGCATTTACAACTCAAATTCCCTTAAATTTTAAAACCCGTTTTTATAGCCCTGGATGGTGTGACTCAGTGGATTGAGTGCAGGCTTGCGAAGCAAGGGGTCACCAGTTCGGTTCCCAGTCAGGGCACATGCTTGGGTTGAGGGCCAGGTCCCCAGTAGGGTGCATGTGAGAGACAACCACACATTGATGTTTCTCTCCCTCTCTTTCTCCCTCTTTTCTCCTCTAAAAATAGAGCTTAAAAAACTATATTTATAAATGTAATACGTTGATTTTCTTTTTAAGTGGTTCACATGCTTGACCTAACAAGCAAAACCTTCACAAATACTTGTATGTCTATAGATTACTGGGGACTGAGATTGCTTATAGGACACAGACCTTTGCTCAGCACACATACTAGCACCAGGTGAATCTTCTGCCATGAAAATCAAGAACTGTAAGCCTTCTTATAGTTGCCATGATAACAGGGAACTTCAAGTTCAAACCTTTCACATTGAGCTGGTTTTCCTGAATCTAAATTATAATCTAACCTAATTCTTCACTCTGCTTTGAATTGTAACCTTCTCACTTAAGTTGCTAACTTTTCTTAAAAAGATTTTATTTATTTATTTTTAGAGAGAGGAGAAAGAGAAAGAGAGGGAGAAACATCAATGTGTGGTTGCCTCTCATGCACCCCTCACTGGGGACCTGGCCCTCAACCCAGGCATGTGCCCTGACTGGGAATTGAACTGGTGACCCTTTGGTTTGCATCCTGTGCTCAATCCACTGAGCTACACCAGCCAGGGCAAGTTGCTAATGTTTTTCAACTAACCTCTTTTCATATTATTCATATTCTTGGTTGGGTTCCAACTGCTTTCCTTTTTAAAAAATATTTTATTGTGGTAAAAGTTATCTAACATAAAATTTACTCTTTTTAAGTGTACGATTTAGTGGCATTAAGTACATTTACATTGTTGTATAAATGTATCATCCTTCTCCAGAACATTCTTCACCTTCCCAAACTGAAACTCGGTATCCATTAACTTATAAACTCCCCATTACACCCTTCGCCCAGCACCCAGCGACCGCCATTCTACTTCCTGTCTCTATGATTCTAGCTACTCTAGGCACCATATATAAATAGAATGACATAATTTTGTCCTTTTCTGACTGGCCCATCTCACTTAGCATAATGTCTTAAGATTCATACATGTTCTGGCATGGGTCAGAATTTCCTTCCTTTTTCAGGCTGAATAATATTCCATGGGATGGATATACTACCTTTTGTTTACCCATCCATCCATCACAGACATTTGGGTTGCTTCTACCTTTTGGCTATTGTGAGTAGTGCTGCTATGAACATGGGTATGCTGGGTTCCAATTCTTATAGATACATTAATGCTACCCAACTGACTTCTGCATCAAATCAGATATTCATGGCTGAGTCATACTCTGGTTGCCAGAGACTAGAGTTGAGGAAGTGGGCCAAATGGGTAAAGGGGGCAAAAAGGTACAAACTTCCAGTTTTTTAAAAATAAATAAGTTATGGGGATATAAATAAAATCTTAA